>CM029548.1:3904925-3984925 GCA_017141385.1 Sogatella furcifera | reverse complement strand
TCACATTCCTGCATCATCCCATGAAATAAATCGTCAAGAAACTTATTTTCATGGACAACTATGTATCAGCTAGAATCATGAGTGCGGACAGATCCCTGCTCACACTGAATGTATTCATGTGAGTAAATAACAACCTGCATGTATCCGTCTGTACATGTATTCATCGGTGACCTTATCAACAACAGTCTGTCCAAGCAAAGAAGACATTCTGGCAAGATGGGTAGGTGACTCCAGCTCGGTCAATATTGGTTCAAAAGTTATAAATTTAGTCTCAAATTGTAGCGGAAATTCTGATCTACAATTTGAGTCCAAATTTATAATTTTTGAACCAATATTGACCGAGCTGGAGTCATTTTCCCATCTTGCCAGAATGTCTTCTTTGCCTGGACAGACTACACACACTTGCGGAACTCATAACGCATGTTTTATGCTGATATATGTGGGGGATTATTGAATTTAATGGGAATTCAATATGAAGGAAGTGTTGCTCAATACACGGAGCACGTACTGTCATAAAATTCCTTCGCACTGCGCAGGTTTCAACAAAATTGGCGGTTGGCGATTGGCTACAATCGACGCTTGGCTCTGTAAGGACAGTCGGCGAACAGTCTGTGAAAGCGTTTCGAGACACTCTAGACCTCAGATAAACAGGTTCGCTCTTGTAGACCACTTTCAGACTGTCCTGACAGAGCTGAGCATTAGTAACAGTCATTCGCCAACCGCCTGTCACGTTGGAATCGGCTATTCATAATAAAGTATTTGACTGGAGGAATTGGAAGATTTTCTAAACGAGGTGTTAATGTATTCAATACGTATCTACGATTTCGAATCGATTGCCTTGTTTATTAATCTTCTTTTTTCTTTCTCTTGCGTTTCCTCACTTTCTTCAGTCATCATCGTGATTAAGATAATTGAGATTATCTTCTTCATTTTATATTTCACAATAACTGACGCGAAAAGGTTAGGCGGTTTCATCTGCTCCTACAGCTGATGTTGTAAATTGGATAAGAAGATAAACCGAATTGAATTTGAGTTGTCATTTAGCTATGTCTGGATGATGTTTTTGAGTTCGAGAGAGACAATAGAAGCTTCCCATCAGCTGTTAGTAGGTTACATCATGTACAAGAGACAGATGAAACCGCCTTACTTTTTGGTGTCAGTTATATTTTGTTAGAAACTTTTCTTTTTTTCTATTATCTTTTCTCTGATTGTTTCACTCCATTCCATTTTGCATTCCATATTTCTCTTTATTCCTTCTTTTTTCCTCTCCATAGGCTTCACATTCTTCCCTTCTCTATTCTAACATCATTATTGTCCATCAATCATATTCTTCTCATTATTAGAAGAAGAAAAAGAAGAAGGAGGAGAAAAAGAAGGAGAAGAAGGAGAAGAAGAAGAAGAAGAAGAAGAAGAAGAAGAAGAAGAAGAAGAAGAAGAAGAAGAAGAAGAAGAAGAAGAAGAAGAAGAAGAAGAAGAAGAAGAAGAAGAAGAAGAAGAAGAAGAGAAGAAGAAGAAGAAGAAGGAAGAAGAAGAAGAAGAAGAAGAAGAAGAAGAAGAAGAAGAAGAAGAAGAAGAAGAAGAAGAAGAAGAAGAAGAAGAAGAAGAAGAAGGAAGAAGAAGAAGAAGGAAGAAGAAGAAGAAGAAGAAGAAGAAGAAGAAGAAGAAGAAGAAGAAGAAGAAGAAGAAGAAGAAGAAGAAGAAGAAGAAGAAGAAGAAGAAGAAGAAGAAGAAGAAGAAGAAGAAGAAGAAGAAGAAGAAGAAGAAGAAGAAGAAGAAGAAGAAGAAGAAGAAGAAGAAGAAGAAGAAGAAGAAGAAGGAGGAGGAGGAGAAGAAGAAGAAGAAAAAAGGGAAAAGAGAAAAGAGAATAATGAAAGAATTAGAAGAGAGATTATAGAGTATTTTAAACAAGGATATGAATAGAGAAATAGATAGAGGAGAGAAAAAATCAGGAAATTTATAGGAAAATAAGAATAAAAGAGGAAACAATAAGAATAAGACAAGTGGTATGTGAAAGAGAGTAACGAAAAAAAGAATAACAGGAAAATAGAAAAAAGAGAGGAGTGGATAATGAAATAACAAGAAGAGAGGCAGAGAACTTTAAACAAGGAGATGAATATAGAAATAGGTAAAAGAGAGGAAATATAAGAAACTAAGTAAAATAAGAGATAAAGAGGAAATAATGATAAGAAGAAAGACAGAGAAGTTTGAACAAGGATAGAAATATGTGGGTAGAGAAATAGGAATGAGAAAGATAATAATAGAAGGTAGAGAAACAGGAAATAAAATGAGATAAGTATTCAAGAGAGACAGGAGATAAAGAGAGGAGAAATAAATAATTTGAAATATTGATGATGATGTGTTGACAGCAATGTACCTAGCACGTGTATGATAGGCCTGCCTTAGCACACAGCCAACTAAATTGAAATGACTTATTCCGACGTTCAAATCTTGAATACATTACGGCCTTACAAGCACACACACTTGTTCACTTTTTACACGGAAAACACCCATCTATATAATAATAATAATAATATTGACTGCAACTGCAGCCTTCCGACTTGCATTGCATTTTTTTCACTAAAACTGCAACAACGTAACTACATCTATTAATAGGTACAACCTTTATCTATATATTTATTTACTATAAAGTTATAGCTACCTTTTTATCTTATAGTTGCCATCTATGAATATTTATTATGTCAACCGGTCAAGTTAACTGTACTTCAGTTTTTTACGATGAAAATGTTTATCGATATTGCAGTTATAGTGATTAAAAATCCAATTACCTACATTAGGAATAATTGAGGTGGATTAATTTCATACAGGTAGTAGTAGGAGACATAAATAAGTGAACACCCTCATGCAAATATCGTCTGGTCGAGCGGTGAAGACATTCTGGCAAGACGGGAAAATGACTACAGCTCGGTCGATAGTGGTTCAAAAATTATGAATTTGTTCTCAAATTGTAGATAAAAATGTTTCCTACAATTTGAGACCAAATTCATGATTTTTAAACCAATATTGACCGAGCTGGAGTTATTTTTCCATCGCGCAAGAATGTCTTCTTTGCTCGACCAGGGTATACCTGGCTTTTGCCATATTAGTAAGTCTCCAGGATTTCCAGCTTTTCAACTAATTTTGTTCCACATGCACATGCCAGATATTCATATTTTGTCAGATCATTAATAATTGATTTTTGTAGATGAGTGTGTGTTAAAAGGCATTTGGCAAATAGTCATGGATTCCTCTACTTTCTTATCAACATGTTATTAACTTCAACTTCTATTTCTCTGAATTATATCTCCTATTATCATTTTAGTAGTTGAATAATTTTTGAATTTGGCCTATTGTTAATAACTAATCGAATTATCTTTAATTAAATATTGTATTATTTTTCATAACACCAGTTTCACTAGATATTGAATGAAAATACAAAATATTGTAAAACCAAAGATTTTTTAAAAATTGAGATACTTGTTTCGGTTGCTACACCTTTATCAAATCCTGTTAAATAAGAACAGTTTAGAGAGAAGAGGAACTGAAGAGCAACGCTATTGGTAGTTACTTGAACCAATCACAGCGAACGTCGGCCATTGGCCTAGCAGACAAGCCCCTCCCTGATGAGCGGTTCATTCAAACGTAACAAAATGGCGATTGAAACAATATCACTGCCGGCTCGTGCCGACGAAACAGGTGAAGTGCTGTACAGTAAAAGATACAGGCACTTCACCTGTTTCGTGGGTACGAGCCGCCAGTGAACAATATCACCTTTATGATGTTCTTTTCACTCAACAAGTGAACTGGATAATTAGGATTCTATTTCAGTCTAACCTATCACACAGAACACGATAAGTTTACATAATTATTTAGATTTTTGCAATTTTCTACATAAGTTATAGAACCTCTAAATCTACTATATAGATAAGTGAGCTACTCCAACTAATGAAAATAAGATATCATCTAATAATACTAGTTTGAGATGACAGTTTATTAATGGCGATGAATTTATATTTGCGGAAAATAACGGCGCAGTAATTTAAAAGTATTTAAATTTAGTACAGTAATTCAGAAAATTTGAATTTAGTACAGTTATTAAAAAACTACGGAGAAATTAATACAAACTTTATTCAAATCCGCACTCTATTGTATCTAGGAAATACAAACGATTTGTGATTTGAAGATAAATTCAAAATACGAAAGATTTGTGTATTGAAGATAGACATCTCGTGAACAGATAGCAATAAATAACTGGAATGACTTCTTTATTCCACTGACAATCCTCTGTAATTGAGGATACAGGAGATTTATGTAATGAAGATATGAAAAACACGTACATAAAGTGATATTCTATTGTGAAGAATATCATTATTTGAGATAGAATTCTAGTACGGGAAGATATTTTATTGAGAAGCATTCCATATATAAGATGGAAATTTCACACAGAAAGATATTTTATTGAAAAACATTCCATATGCTTAAGGTGAGTAAGAGAAGCTTCTTTACTATGGCTATGTTATAGTCTGGTCGAGCAAAGAAGACATTCTGGCAAGATGGGAAAATGACTCTAGCTTGCTCAATATTGTTACAAAAATTATAAATTTGGTTTCAAATTGTAGAAAACATTCTGATCTACAACTTGAGACCAAATTTATGATTTTTGATCGAATATTGACCGAGCTGGAGTCATTCTCCCATCTTGCCACAATGTCTTCTTTGTTTGACAGACTGTATGCATACATGGATTACAAATGAGGTAATTGTATTTTAGTTACGATCGCGGTTGACATTAAGTGAAATCCTACAACACTAGACATGTCTCTCCTTGACTAGACTTGTCATTCGACGCGCCTATATTAATATTGTATCGAACGCATAGAAGTCGAGGAAAGAAGGCATTCTGGCAAGATGGGAAAATCACTTCAGCTCGATCAATATTAGATCAAAAATCATAAAATTTGGTATGAAATTGTAGATCAGTAAGTTTTCTAAAATTTTCAACCAAATTTATAATTTTTTTACCAATATTGATCGAGCTGTAGTCATTTTCCCATCTTGCCAGAATGTCTTCTTTTCTCGACGAGACTATTTCAGTGGCTGAAGAGATCCAGGTGGGTGTTTAGACTAGAGAAATATTATTATTCAACAGAGGCTGCATCTCAAGCTACGATCGTATTGCACCCACTCGGTGGAGAGGATTGGCATGCATTTTTCATAATTTATCTGACGCCAAGGCGGTTTCGTCTGTCTATTGTATGAAACGTAAAGTAACCTACTAACAACTGATATAAAGCTGTCTCTTTCAATTTCAAAAACATGATCTAGGCATATATGTAAATAGGTAATAGGTAAGATAGGTAATAGGTAATATAGGTTATAGGTAATATATGTAATAGGTAATATAGGTAATAGATAAATGACAGATCTAAATTGACAACATCAGCTGTTGGAGCGCACTGTCGTCTATCTTTTGTACAGAGTCGAAAATTGATACAGGAAGGAAGCTCTTTGAAACGAGACATTTGCAATGCTTATGAAAAGCTGATTCAATTTCTCAATAATTCATAATTCGAAGAACGTATTTAAACTCAGTTCAGGCATTCTCAGTTGAATTTATTGATTTAAAAAAAGATAAAGCATTAAATAAAGCAAGTTTTAGAGAGTCAATTTTTGTTTCCCACAGTTTTCGATATTTTAAATCACTTAATGATCATTGCAGCAATCATTGCACAAATCAATGCGCAAATCATTGCAGCAATCCCCCGTTGCAAATGGCTAGTATCAAGGAGCTTCCTCCCTGTAAGATTGTGTATCAACTATGGAATTTTGTATCACTACTGCTCATAAAATTCGCCGTGTAAAGAAGCATCAAGTAACAATTATTTAAGTTCAATCCGAATCAATTTCTATAAAACAAACGAGAATACTCAATTTGAAAGAATTACAGCTTGAAATACAGCACAAATACTTGTACTACCCTAAGTAATGAATAAAGTATAGAAATCTCTAAGCTTCTCCCGAAAATATCTTGAAATTCCATGTATAATTTATACAAAATCAACTCAAATTATTGTGACGTAGGAGTGCTGGAAAGAATGAAAGGAGCTCAAGCCTAACACTTATTATGCCTTTTTAAAAAGCAGTATTAACAATATTCATGAGAGCTCACATATCCCATTAATGTATTATAGTATGGCCAAGCAAACAAGACCCTCTGGCAAGATGGGAAAATTAGTCAATCTCGGTAAATTTTGGTTCAAAAATTATCAACTTGATCTCAAATTGTAGAAAACAATTTGATCTACTGTTAAGACCACATTTATATCTCTTGAACAAATATTGACCAAGCTGGAGTCATTTTCCCATCTTGCCAGAGGGTCTTCTTTGCTTAGACAGATTGAGTAATATAAAACTGAATCGTTCCTCTAAATTGTTCCTCTTTATGTAAGTCGCAATTGTAACAACAAATAATAATAAACAAATAAAAAATAATAAATTAAAATAGCTAAGGGGTAAAATCCATGGTAATGGTGAATAACATTGATAACAGATATAATATTGTAAGATTATTAAACTTTGAGAAAAACCTACTGAAGCGATTTGAATCTGAGTATCTCTAGTGGACTCTATAATGATTTAGAATGGAAAAACGAACATTGCTGTTGTAAGGATATAACGATAAAATAAAGTCAGAAGCAAATAAACCGTACATAGGTAAGGTGCAGACCCAATTTCAAAGTTCAAAACCCAGATAAGTTAGTCATCAACTAGAGCTCAGAACAGTGTCCCAGGATTTTATGGTTATTGAAAACAGTTTATGGCCCAGTATTATGGTTTATCTATTCCATTTTCGGATGGACAAATTGGAAAACAGCGCTCTGTATTGACAGAACGGGAATACTGCAATAAAAAGCCTGGAATAAGTTCATTATAACATGGGAAGGAGAGGTAATGAATGACATAAGACATGGGGTCGTAAATCCGTAGAACAAATAAATTCCAAACATCATGTTCGCAATAGACTCTTGAACTGGGAGGATAAAACAAATAATGGATAAAGAGTGAGAGAGAGAGAGAGAGAGAGAGAGAGAGAGAGAGAGAGAAAGAAAGAGAGAGAGAGAGAGAGAGAGAGAGAGAGAGAGAGAGAGAGGAAATAATGAAATTTTACAGCTGACGCCGGAAAGTTTAGTAATTTCGTCTGCTCTTTGCGCTCCGTCAGCTGATGTCGTCGCTTAGATGATTTTTTTGAAAAAAAGAGAAAATAGAAGCTTAACAACAGCTGTTAAATCCTAGTAGGTAATATCACGTACAAGAGAAAGAGAGATGGTGCTATGTATAACTCCGTGTTTCTATTGCATATTAGGCGCAAGTCGCCATGATACTTTTTTTAGTAATGTTACACACACCTTAAAAATACAAAGAGACATAACAAAGTGAAATCTTTGTATCAAGTGATACATTTTTTAGTAATGTAACACTCGCCTTGAAAATACCAAGTAACATGACAAAGTGAAATCTTTGTATCAAATGATACAAATTGAAATATTCCTACAAAAATGTCTAGATTTAGTAGAGAATTTATTACATTTACATTGCCGCTTCTCTAATCACTCAATCGAATTAACTATTAACAGTATTACTGAAATACCATTACAATTTTTTCATGTAGAATACTGGTGAGAATGAAAAACTAGTATACATTAATGAAAGAAGAAGAAGAAGGAGGAACTACTACGATCAATGTAAATTATTGTAAAAAAGTGAGCATGAGAAGAAGAATTGAAAGAATGGAGGGAAAAAAGAAGAAGAAGAAGAAGAAGAAGAAGAAGAAGAAGAAGAAGAAGAAGAAGAAGAAGAAGAAGAAGAAGAAGAAGAAGAAGAAGAAGAAGAAGAAGAAGAAGAAGAAGAAGAAGAAGAAGAAGAAGAAGAAGAAGAAGAAGAAGAAGAAGAAGAAGAAGAAAGTGTAGGAGAAACGGTAGTGTAGTGTTAGCAGAAGAAATGTTATCAGATATGTTAGAATGGCCTATCAAACGATCAGTTGAGAGAGAAGTGGATGCACATGCACTCACTATCAGAAAAAGTTGGAACAGGAGAGAAAAAAATAGTTGAAATAGGCATTGAGTAGTCGGCGTAAGTACAAATACCAGTTGCAATGAACTTAGATCAAGTAGGCTACCATTAGAGAGTCTGGTCGAGCAAAGAAGACATTCTGGCAAGATGGGGAAGTGACTCCAGCATGGTCAATATTGGTTGAAAAATAAATTATGAATTAGTAAAAGTTTAATGTCGGTGATTGTGTAAATCTTACCCGAATTGCGATCAAAAAAGTTTTCGAATCAAATTACATTTAAATTGCGATCAAAAGTTCTAAACTCGCGACTAAACACTGATTTTTCACTTGTGCTATGTTTTGTATTTTTGTCTTCTTTTGATCGCGATTTCTGTGATTCGGGAAGGATGTGAGCTACACAATCACGGCCATTAATAATTTAGTCTCAAGAATTTGATTTTTTCCACCTAATATCAATTAAAAATACAAATTTATGATTCCATATCCAGTTGTAACCTTAATTGTTGTAAAATAGTGTTTTCTAGCATATTTTCCCTATTATCTCAATAACACCGTTGAACGTTGAAGTAACAAACTACTAAATTAAATTCCTCAGCTAATTTTACAGAGAAATTTCTAATACTATATTTATAACCTGAATAAAGCCTCTAACAAATGAGAAAAATTAATTTTTTTCGAGAAATTTCAATTTCCTACTATTGTACCACAGTAACAAAGCGTTTTTGGGAGTATGCCCTATGGAACGTTTTTCTACACTTCGTGTAAGGATTAGGAATCAGTCTAAGAAGTGATGCACATTTCTCCTGAAACACCCTGTATAGTAATTGACCATTGCCTCCAGTAGCCGCATCCACAAGGAATGCAGCTGAGATAGTGGCGGCTCCCCTTTTATAGACTGGACGAGCGAACAAGACATTCTGGAAAGATGGGGAAATGACTCCAGCTTGGTCAATATTGATTCAAAAATCATCATTTTAGTCTCAAATTGTAGGAAACATTCTGCTCTACAATTTGAGACCAAATTTATAATTTTCGAACCAATATTGACCAAGCTGGAGTCATTTCCCCATCTTTCCAGAATGTCTTATTTGCTCGTCCAGTCTATAGTGGCGGTCCCCTTTTAGCAGTTACTGCTCTCTTATCTCTCCGCCACCGGTTACATTACATTTTTACAGTGTTGGCGGCATCTTTTACGCATTGCAACTAATGTCACGTAGTTGCAATCCACACGTGGTCGATTTCCTGTGCGTTTCTAGCATGCTGAATATGCTTTAAGCATTGCCGGAATGCTTGAAAAGCATAGATAATCGAACAAAATGTTGACAGTGTGGTCACCCTTGTAGGATATAAATAATTATTTTTACGGTATGATAATATTATTGTACAGTAAGATAACTCTAGAAATTGCAGAGGAAATAGTGATGGGATAAAGTGCATAGGCTAATGTTTCATGATAAAAACTTCAAGATTTTTCAAGATGGAAACGTTTTGGTTATTTGTTATCTGAGAGTTAAGCCCATATGACTCATAGGGCATTGTGTATGGGTAATGGGATGGATGATGATGATGATGATGATGATGATGATGATGATGATGATGATGATGATGATGATGATGATGATGATGATGATGATGATGATGATGATGATGATGATGATGATGATGATGATGATGATGATGATGATTATGATGATGATGAAAGATGACGACTACGTTCTAGGTAGTCGGGACCGACGGCTTTCCGTCTCCTCTAAAAAGACGAGGTGACCGTATTCATGTGATTTTACTGTTGTTAAAGCATAGTTCTTCAGTCGAGACTTGAACCTGGGTCCTATTTCTTATCATACTTCGATGTATCGTACTAAAAGTATCAAATTCACATTCTATTCTGAAGGTGAAGGAAAATATTCAGTATTGATTTTGAACAGCGAGTTTGAATCTAATTATACAGGGTGTTTCAGGAGGAATGTGCAATACTTCTCAGGCTGATTCCTTAAACCAAGTAAAATTCGCAAAATTCGACAAAACATAGCACAATTGATAAATTTTTATTTAGTAGCGATTTTGCGATTTTTGATCGCTATTTCTGAGATTTGGGTAAGATTTACACAATCGCTGCCATTCAACGTTTTCTTTAGAATCCGACTCTCTTCAACTTCCATTAATGAAAAATACAAATTTATGATCCCTTATCCAGTTATAACCCTTATTGTTAAAAAATGGCGTTTTTTAAGCATATTTTTTCAATTATCTCAATAACCGTTGAAGTTACAGACTTCAGACTGGTTTCATTGAATTCCTCAGCTAATTTTACATAGGAATTGATTATTTTAGAACTTCAGTAAAGCCTCTAAAAAATTAGAAAAATAAAATTTTTTGAAAAATCTCAATTTTCCGCCATTGTTATCTCGGTAACAAAGCGTTTTTGGGGGTTGGTCCTATGGAACTTTTTTGTCTACTTGGTGTAAGGAATCAGCCTGAGAAGTATTGCACATTCCTCCTGAAACACCCTGTATTTTCTACTGAGAATGATGCCCACATGTGCTCTCAGCATGTGCGTGGATCGATGATCGATGGAGCGATGATAAGATAGACGACTGATTTTAAGACAGTCCGGCGGCTTTACGTCTTTTCCAAAAGGTGGGAGTGATTGAAGTGGTACAATGAAAAAAAATAAAGTAATCTTCATAAGCGACGTGCCTCTGCCATCACTGTTGTACTGGTGACCGGTTCCTCTGAATTCAATTCATGAGCCTCAAAAATCGCTTCCCGGTGGTTCGGAACCCACCTAAAGCAGTAGGTCCATTCATCTCTCATCATCATCCTTCCCATTACCCACGCACAGGCCCAAGAGCACATGTGGGCATCACCCTCAAAAAATAAATAAATAAATAAAATAAAAAAATAGTTGTTTACTTGTTCATTCACACTTGAAAATGCCTCTTAGAGGAGCGAAACATATTGTGTTAAAAATACTAATAAAAAGGGTACCGTGATTTTGATTCTCACCCTATAATAATAAATTAATTATGTCGTTAAATTAATTAATTCAATTATATTATCACCTATTAATATACATTGATATAAAAGAAGCCCTGGACAAAAAGGAAACATAAACTTAGATATAGTCTGTCCAAGCAAAGAAGACCCTCTGGCAGGATACGAAAATGACTCCAGCTCGGTCAATATTGGTTCAAAAATCATCAATTTGATCTCAAATTGTAGATCAGAATGTTTTCTACGATTGGGACCAAATGAATATTTTTTGAACCAATATTGACCGAGCTGGAGTCATTTTCTCATCTTACCAGAGGCTCTTCTTTGCTTGGCACAACTATATGCATGTTAATAGCTGATATATCAATGATGTAACAGTGCTTATCTGATGAGCACACAGATTAATTTCAGTTTTTGGTTGATTAAAATTTTATCAGAGTTTCTTACTCTCCTTGTAAATTTAGTCTGTAAATTATTGTAAATTTAGTTTTCTATGAACGTTGCTAGTTGCTACAACTCAAGCGTCGACAGCATAATCATAATCATTGATTCAATTATTATTAACAATGGAGAGTACAAAAAATCTTCAAAAAACGTTCCTCTTCCAATTTAAAAAAAACAGCTCAAAAGTAAGTTGTGTTATACAATTTTACTCAATCATTGATTTTCATTCACAAAACTAAAATCACACTGCTGCAGTATTGAATTAGTACTTGTCCAGTGAGTACACTCATCAATTGCAGCTTTCGTAATTGAATAGAATTCGATGAAAAATGCGATGCCATCCCTGGTGGCGATTCTTGTGGCAAACCAGAAGCTCAAGACGCCTCTCTCTAATTATTGTGGGTTCGCAATGAGGTGTTACACATTCGCAACAAGTAATTTTTACTCGTCAATTACATGGCAGCCTGCGATCAGAAATAATAATTGACTGATGACTCCGAATATTTCAGACCAGTCTCAGATAACCACTGGTTATGAGCCGTTAACTCATAATATCACTTACACTCTTATTATCAAGTGCAAGTTCCAAACCAGTCATGTGTTTTGAGCTATTGGGTAACCGATGTGCAATCAGATCACTGGCGGCTCGTGCCCACGAAACAGGTGAAGTGCTGTAAAGTAAAAGATACGGGCACTTCACCTGTTTCGTGGGTACGAGCCGCCAGTGAATCAGATATGATGGACTATGGTGAGATAACTCTCATCTTTCAGTCAATCTTTTATGCAACTCCAAAACATGGATTGAGTTACATTAAATTTATTCAAACTTCATTGATTTGAATAATAATAATCACCGTACCCTTTTCAACTATTTTTTATTTATGCATTACATGTTTCGACTACTTTCAAATCCAAATTAACAGTAGCCCTAGAATGAGGGAAACGTTCATTGAGCTTCTTTGAACTTCATTGAACTCTATTGAACTTGATTAAACTTCATCAATCTCCATTGAATCAAATTAGATTTCAATGGAGTACATTATACTACATCAAAATCCATTAACTCCATTGAACTACTCTAGACTCTATTGAGGTTTTTAACTACATTGAACTCCATAGAGCTAAATAATATTGCACTTCATTGAACTCCATAGAGATAAATATTATTAAACTTAATTGTACTTACTCTACTGAACCTCGTTGAGTTCATCAAAATTATGTGACCTCCACTCAATTCTATTGATTCCCATCAAACCCCATTGAACTACCAACAACCGACCTTCCTTCAATTTTCTTCGAAACCTCCTTTACCATTCTTCAACATTCTTTCAATCTCCCTCCAACATCCCGTCTACTTTCCTTCAATTTTCCTTCAAGGGTGAAGAAGAAGAAGAAGAAGAAGAAGAAGAAGAAGAAGAAGAAGAAGAAGAAGAAGAAGAAGAAGAAGAAGAAGAAGAAGAAGAAGAAGAAGAGAAGATGCAAAGGGAGAAGAAGAAGAAGAAGAGAAGATGCAAAGGAAGAAGGAGAAGAAGAAGGAGGAGAAGAAGAAGAAGAAGAAGAAGAAGACGAAAAGGAAGAAGGAGAGGAAGGAGAAGAAGAAGAAGAAGAAGAAGAAAAAGGAAAAAAAAAAAGTGTATTATCTTTCAAAAATATTTTATTTTTTTACTTATTTCTTCTTTAACAGTTCTTTCCTCTCCTCTTCTTCTTCTCTTGTTTGTTTTCTTGTCCATTTTCTAGAAGAAAAAAACAAGAAGAAGAAGGAGAAAAACAAGATGAAGAAAGGAGAAAAAAAACAAGAAGAAGAAGAAGAAGAAGAAAATGAAAAAAGTAAAAGGTAGAAGAAAAAAGAGAAGAAGAAAAAAGAATAAGAAAAGAAGAAGAAAAAGAGGAAGAAGAAGGAGAAGAAGAAATCAAGAAGAAGAAAGGAGAAAAAAACAAGAAGAAGAAGAAAAATGTATTTTTTTAAAAATATTTCATCTGTTTACTTTTTCCTTCTTTAACAGTTCTTTCCTCTCCTTCTTCTTCTTCTTCTTCTCTTGTTTTTCTCTTCTCCATTTTATAGAAGAAAAAAGGAACAAGAAGAAGAAGAAGTAGTAGAAGAAGAAGAAGAAGAAGAAGAAGAAGAAGAAGAAGAAGAAGAAGAAGAAAAATTTATTATCTTTCAAAAGTATTTCATCTTTCTACTTATTCCTTTAACAATTCTTTCTTATTCCCTCTCTTCTTTCTCCACCACCACTTCTTCTTCCTTCGTCTACTTCTCCATCTAACAACAGTAGCAGTTCATTGAGAATGTGTGTTGTGCTATGAATTTCGCAATATATTGAAGCATGGAGCAGACCATTAATTATCTACGGTAGATAGCCGACCAATAAAATGGCGCATGACATGAGACAATGGCCCTTATTTGACTGATAGCGGCCATTAACACGGGCGCACTAATTACTCGCTACAAGCTCCTGCTTCATACCATAGTCTGTTCAAGCCAAGAAGACATTCTGGCAAGATGGGAAAATTACTCCAGCTCGGTTGATATTGATTCAAAAATTATCAATTTGGTCTCAAATTGTAGGAAACATTCTGATCTACAATTTGAGATCAAATTTATGATTTTTGAACCAATATTCACCGAGCTGGAGACATTTTTCAATCCTTCCAGAATGTCTACTTTGCTTGGACAGATTTATTTATTAAGTTTATAAATAAACTTTGCTTATAGAAACTGAATAGAAACTTTGCTTAAGTTTATTTATTTGGTAGGAAAAAATGTAGGAGAGGAGAATAAATAGTAGAAGTAGAACTGAAATCGCTGCTAAACACAAATTCATCACTTTTGTCAATTTTGCGATTTTTGATCGCTATTTCTGAGATTTGAGTAAGATTTACACAATCGCCGCCAGTCAACTTTTTCTTTAGAATCCGGTTCTCTTCAACTTCCATTGATAAAAAATACAATTTTATGATTCCTTATCCAGTTATAACCCTTATTGTTGAAAAATGGCGTTTTTTAGCATATTTTTCCAATTATCTCAATAACCGTTGAAGTTACAAACTTGAAACTGGTTTCATTGAATTTCTCAGCTAATTTTACATAGGGTTTGATTATTTTAGAACCTCACTAAAGCCTCTAAAAAATTAGAAAAATTAATATATTTCAAAAAATCTCAATTTTCCGCCATTGTTATCTCGGTAACAAAGCGTTTTTGGGGGTTGGTTCCATGGAACTTTTTTGTCTACTTGGTGTAAGGAATCAGCCTGAGAAGTATTGCACATTCCTCCTGAAACACCCTGTTTAAGTCTATATAATAATACGTTATTCAAAAATGTTATTAACAGAATAATGTTATCAACATTCCGGTGTAAACGCGATTCCTGTTAACAGGAATCGTTGCACCAATCTCCAACATTCTATGGACCATTTTAAAATAGAGAATACAAACATTCGTTGCATTGGCTTTAGCAAAAATACGTAATATCAATTTGATCCCCATCCCACATGCTTATTCCCAGATTTGATTCATTCTCTTTCATTCTTATTCATCATTTCTCTTGTCATCTACGTTAAATTTTATTTTTTATTATTTTTTTTTAGAAAGTAGCAAGAACTTTCTATTAATTCAAGTATCGAATTTTTTTTAATTTACTACTAATTTATCTTACTTTCTATTTTGTTATTTCTTTTGTATCACGAGCTCTGTATTTCACATTGCTATATTGTGCAATGGGTCAGACCTAGCACATCAAATATTATCAAAAATATTCGGCAAAACTGAAAGCTTCAATTTCAGGGGTTGTTGGAATCAATTCATCCATCCATTCATTCATTCTCAATTAGCACAATCCACCGCAAATCTTTGAATGACACTTACTCCCAATATTTCAAAGCCAATAATGCTGAACGTTCACCATCGCCCCTTTATTTAAATTATGTCCCACTCAATTTTCTCTGTTTCGAATCACAAAAATCCGGCTCAAAATACACATGCTTGTTCCCAGATTCGATTCATTCTCTTTCATTCTTATTCATCATTTCTCTTGTCATCTACGTTTAATTTTATTTTTTTTTTTTAGAAAGTAGCAAGAACGTTCTATTAATTCAAGTATCGAATTTTTTTTGTAATGTACTACTAATTTATCTTACTTTCTATTTTGTTATTTCTTTTGTATCACATGCTCTGTATTTTTACATTGCTATATTGTGCAATGGGTCTCTTCAGACCTAGCACATCAAATAATAAAAAATATTCAGCAAAGATGAGCTTCAAGTTCAATTGTTGAGGGAATTAATTCATCTATCCATTCATTCATTCTCAATTAGCACAATCCACCGCAAATCTTTGAATGAGACTTACTCCCAATATTTCAAAGCCAATAATGCCGAACGTTCACCATCGCCCCTTTATTTAAATTATGTCCCACTCAATTTTCTCTGTTTCGAATCACAAAAATCCGGCTCAAAATACGAATAACAATCACAAGGGCAACTAGAAAATCGCTCTGGAAAAAATGATGTCCTCAATTATTATTATTATACATTATAATTATATCATGTACAGGGGCAAATGTGTACAACTATTACAACCGAAGACTGTATTATCACAGTTTGTATGTATAATTATTATTATTACTACTAGTTGGTATCAATGATTTAGAGAATGTATTTGCTTGTCGGTATTCCGTTTGTGATCTCGCTATTCTAATTTGAGCTTGATAGTTACCAGGTTCATAAATTACGTGACGCAAATCACTAAGATTTACGCTGCAATGCAGTATTGAAGAAGAAAGGGGGGAGGTGAAGAAGAAGGCGGAGGAGAAGAAGAAGGGCGAGGAGAAGAAGAAAGGGGAGAAGAAGAAGAAGGATAAGAAGAAGAAGAAGAAGAAGAAGAGGAGAAGATGAAAAAAGAAGAAGAAGATTAGATTAGATTAGATCAGAAAATAAAGGACGTAATAAGAAGAAGAAGAAAGTGTATTTCTATTATACAGAAATGAATATACAGTAGCTACTTACAGCACTTCATACGAGCTGAAAA
This sequence comes from Sogatella furcifera, assembly GCA_017141385.1. Taxonomy (NCBI): domain Eukaryota; kingdom Metazoa; phylum Arthropoda; class Insecta; order Hemiptera; family Delphacidae; genus Sogatella; species Sogatella furcifera. Next base: position 3,968,389 of record CM029548.1, on the reverse strand, counting down.
CATAGTAACATTAATCAAGAAGAAGAAGAAGAAGAAGAAGAAGAAGAAGAAGAAGAAGAGGAGAAGAATGAAGAAGAAGAATTGAAGAAGAAGAAGAAGAAGAAGAAGAAGTTTGAGAAGAAGAAGAAGAAGAAGACAGAAGAAGAAGAAGAAGAAGAAGAAGAAGAAGAAGAAGAAGAAGAAGAAGAAGGAAGAAGAAGAAGAAGAAGAAGAAGAAGAAGAAGAAGAAGAAGAAGGAGGAGAAGAAGAAGAAGGAGAAGAAGAAGAGGAGAAGATGAGAAGAAGAAGAAGGAGGAGAAGAAGAAGGAGGAGGAAGAAGAAGAAGAAGAAGAAGAAGAAGAAGAAGAAGAGGAAGATGAAAAGAAGAAGAAGAAGAAGACACTGTCGGCTCGTACCCACGAAACAGGTGAAGTGCCCGTATCTTTTACTGTACAGCACTTCACCTGTTTCGTGGGCACGAGCCGCCAGTGGAATAAGAAGAAGGGAAGGAGGAAGAAGAAGAAGAAGAAGAAGAAGGAAGAAGGAGAAGAAGAAGAAGAAGAAGAAGAAGAAGAAGGAGAAGAAGAAGAGAAGAAGAAGAAGAAGAAGGAGAAGAAGAAGAAGAAGAAGAAGAGGAGAAGATGAAGAAGGAGGAGGAGAAGAAGGAAGAAGAAGAGAAGGAGAAGAAGAAGAAGAAGAAGAAGAAGAAGAAGAAGAGGAAGAAGAAGAAGAAGAAGAAGAAGAAGAAGAAGAAGAAGAAAGAAGAAGGAGAAGAAGAAAAAGAAGAAGAAGAAGAAGAAGAAGAAGAAGAAGAAGAAGAAGAAGAAGAAGAAGAAGAAGAAGAAGAAGAAGAAGAAGAAGAAGAAGAAGAAGAAGAAGAAGAAGAAGAAGAAGAAGAAGAAGAAGAAGAAGAAGAAGAAGAAGAAGACACTGTCGGCTCGTATCCACGAAACAGGTGAAGTGCCCATATCTTTTACTGTACAGCACTTCACCTGTTTCGTGGGCACGAGCCGCCAGTGGAATAAGAAGAAGGAGGAGAAGTAGAAGAAAAAGAAGAAGAAGAAGAAGAAGAAGAAGGAAGAAGGAAGAAGAAGAAGAAGAAGAAGAAGAAGAAGAAGAAGAAGGGAAGAAGAAGAAGAAGAAGAAGGAGAAGAAGAAGAAGAAGGAGAAGAAGAAGAAGAAGAAGAAGAAGAGGAGAAGATGAAAAGAAGAAGGAGGAGGAGAAGAAGAAGGAGAAGAAGAAGGAGGAGGAGAAGAAGAAGAAGAAGAAGAAGAAGAAGAAGACGAAGAAGAAGAAGAAGAAGAAGAAGAAGAAGAAGAAGAAGAAGAAGAAGAAGAAGAAGAAGAAGAAGAAGAAGAAGAAGAAGAAGAAGAAGAAGAAGAAGAAGAAGAAGAAGAAGAAGAAGAAGAAGAAGAAGAAGGATAAAAAGAAAAATGTAATGGTTGGAAGTCATGACAGGTGAGTGTAAACATAAACGTATAGGCTGAATGAAACAGTAGTAGTCTCTTTGATATTGGATTATTTCACGAATCTTTATCGAGTCATGATTCGCGGCCAGCCAATGATCTGTTTACGAGGAGGAATAAAATATTATCCCGGCTGTATTATTATTACTGTAACAACGAACGGCCGGAGGTTGCACCATTAACAATGATTTTAGCATAAATTTGTGTGATCACTTTCACTTCTCTGCTGGGTTTTAAAAGCGCACGAAGCAATTATAACACAGCGTATCATTTATACAATTGCATTGGGCGTTGGCCCGATAGGAACGAGAATGAAAGAGGATGAGGGAGGGAGAAAGGAAGAGTGAGAGAGAGAGAGATTAGATTAGATTACTTTATTCAAACAGATAACAAAATTCGGCTTAGGTTCTACATTGTAATAATATAATAAATGAGTAAAACAAAATTATCCTATAAATTTCATAAAATAGAGACTTCTAGTAAAAAAAAGATGAAAGAGAGAGAGAGAGAGAGAGAGAGAGAGAGATATATATATATATAGAAGGAGATAGAGAGAGAGAGAGAGAGATAGTATGTGAGAGAGGGGATAGAAAAAAAGAATTAGAGTTGGTGGGAGGGGGTGACAAGAAGGAACAATGCCAATAATAATATGAAACAGTGTGCTAAGGACAATAATTCCATAAAAATCAAGCGCACTGTCTCGTTAATTTAGAAGCGATTAATATCGAGCTGGTCAATTTCGTAACATCGAGGGTCGATCTTTGAATCAGTTCAGCGGATTTCGATTCGATACTGACTGACCAGATTATTTGTATTTTGTACGTAGGGGGAGATTCGTCTGGTATCGGGCACCTTAGCTTTTTCCATAAAATAAAAAACAGGAAAATTCGAAATAGGGAAGAGAAGTGTTCAAAACTTACCTTAGTTCATTTCTCACATGATACTTGATGAATATAATTCAGGGTGTACTTATTATAATACTATTATACTTATTATTATAATACTATAATTCAGGGTGTTTCAGGAGGAATGTGCAATTCTTCTCAGGCTGATTCCTTACACCAAGTAAACAAAAAAGTTCCATGGGACCAACCCCCAAAAACGATTTGTTACCGAGATAACAATGGCGGAAAATTGAGATTTTTCAAAATATATTAATTTTTCTAATTTTTTAGAGGCATTAGTAAGGTTCGCGATTATTATTCGCTATTTCTGAGATTTGGGTAAGATATACACAATCGCCGTCATTTAACTTTTTCTTTAGAATCCGACTCTTTTCATCTTCCATCAATAAAAAATACAATTTTATGATTCCTTATTTAGTTATAACCCTTATTGTTGAAAAAAGGCGTTTTCTAGCATATTTTTTCCATTTATCTCAATAACCGTTAAAGTTACAAACTTGGAACTGGTTCCATTGAATTCTTCAGCTAATTTTACATGGGAATTAATTATTTTAGAACCTTACTAAAGCCTCTGAAAAATTAGAAAAATTAATATATTTTGAAAAATCTCAATTTTCCGCCATTGTTATCTCGGTAACAAAGCGTTTTTGGGAGTTGGTCCCATGGAACTTTTTTGTCTACTTGGTCTAAGGAATCAGCCTGAGAAGTATTGCACATTCCTCCCGAAATACTCTGTATTTACTCCTACAAATAAACATGAGGAAATCAATTGGATCTTGCAAATCACCTCATTCTAAAAGTGGCGGGTGGTATCGGACATGCTGTAGAGGGTGGTATTGGACAAGCATAAGTAATAATAAAATAAGTTTTTATTGATATTTTCATAAACATTGGTGTTTGAAAAGTATTAAAAAATAATTATAGTCGAAATAAGTAAAAAAAAAGTTGAAAGTACTGATTACTAGTTTTTTCCACACACAAATCACAAGTGAAAAATAATTTCATATTTCATAGCTTTTCTCATATTTTCCTCCTTCCATTTCCCACGAATTTTAGGCATTTTAATCTGTAAAATAAAAGTACATTGCTGTTAGACACTTTTTCCACCAATAACAATGATTTTATCATAAATTTGTGTGATCACTCTCACTTCTCCACTAGTGTCCGATACCGCACTACTTGCTTCTGTCCGATACCACCCGATTGTTCCTCAAAACTAACCTATTTGTCATTCAAAAAGTAGTCTATCAATTGCATTCATTTTGTAAGTATTAACCGACTAGATACTAGAATACATATAAAAAATAGTAATATTCACTTGTTTGTCTTGTGTGGATCCACAAAAGTAACTTCGTGCATGGTGTTGTACTGGCCACTGGCGGCTCGTACCCACTAATCAGGTGAAGTGTTGGTATCTTTTACTGTACAGCACTTCACCTGTTTCGTGGGCACGAGCCGCCAGTGGACTGGCAAAAACAATAGAGATGCTCTGACTCTCAAATGACACTAAATTCTTCCTTTAATATGGCGTGGTATTGTTTATACTATTAGAAGGAACAAAGCTACAGCTTGACAGGTGCTGCTAATAGTGTCATTAGCCGAAAACACTTGTTGTCCGATACCAGCCGCTGTCCGTACCATACCAAACGACTCTCCCCTATACAATTTTTTCAGTTGAAACCGTAGTGGTAATTCAGCGTAGGAGGAAAATATTGTTGAAAATTATTGCTAAATTTGTACTTAAATTATAGAAAACATTGTGCTCTACCATTTGTGACCAAATTTACAATTTTTGAACCGATATTGACCAACCTGTTGTCTTGTTTTTATCTTCCCAGAATGTCCAATTTTCTTGACCAGACTCCACTCAATGAAGGCTGTATAACATCATACATTTAGGGCCGGTTGTTCGTAACTTCGTTAACTTTTAACGCCATGATTAGCCTGGATAACGACATCTTGTAGCAATGGCAAACTAACTCAACTCAAATAGAGAATAGAAACATATAAATTATGAAAAAGCCTTGAGTTTCAATAGTTTCGTTTACAAAACTTGATGGCACATAATTTACATTAAATTTTATTGCCTAAAAATATTTCTAACCTTTAAATTCATGAATCAAATTAAGATTCATTATCATTGAGGCAATTATATAAATGAGGTTATGAGAAATTTCAATGGCGGTTTTTTCAAGTTTAACAGGTCAGCAGCTGGTTAACTAGAATTGAATACTAATTTCACAGTACCAAACTAATCGGCCAGAGTTTGAGGCGTTAAAAATTTCAACCTGACCATCAGCTGGTGATTAAATTTTCAATAACTGAAAACAATAGCAGCTGAAAGTTTTCGATTTGTGTGGTACTACCAACCTGACAACAATTTAGTTGTATCAGCATGCAATTTCCAGATCATGTTTTGTTTCAATAAATAAATAATTTATACAATAATGAGATAATTATTGATTCTAATATCTATTTGGAATAAGTACATTTGAATATTCTGCTACTACTATCGCATTTCAATACTTTATTCATTTGAACGTTTTTCCACTTTGACACGGTGAAATAACGCTGATTAAACCAACAGAACGTACGTGCAACCGGCTCTTAGACTCGCACTTCTCCACTTGTAATTACCGGCTTCATATCAAAATTAAATTTCGACAGATAATTACAGCAACCTGTAATACTGCCATCATATGCCCGCCTGGTTATTAGAAATTTTCGCTATTCTTGATATTTTATTGCCTTTGTAATCTAGTTAACAAAGCTAATTTGGGTTTTGTGTCACATGGAACTTTTTCCTGTACTTGGTGTGAGAAATCAGCCTGAGAAGTATTGCACATTCCTCCTGGAACACTCTGTATAAGGGTTTCATGGCATGCATCTCTGCCTCAATTGCAAACAACATTATTATAGTCTGTCCAAGCAAAGAAGACCCTCTGGCAAGTTGAGAAAATGACTCCAGCCTGGTAAATATCTGTTAAAGATTTATGAATGTGATCTTAATAATGGATTGAAAAATATTGACTTTTAGCATAATATTTTCTCAAATATGTATCTCAATAACCGTTTATATTGTAAATTGCAAACTTCAATTGATTTCCTCATGGGAATTGATTATTTTTGTACTTGCATAGAAAAATAGTATGTCTTGAGGAAGAAACTAAGATGAAGTGGAAAAAGAAAAAGAAGAAGAAAAAAGAAAGAGGGGGAAGTAGTGATGGGGAAAAAGGAATGAGAAGCGTGGGAGCAGGGATCATGCAGGCAGAAGCAATACAGGTTCACGGCATCTCTACATGGGGCCCACCTCATTAAACTACCGGACACATTCACGCCACCATTCATCATTAACCTCCCTTTGTGAGGTTGGGGGGAGGGGGAGGTGTGAGGCACCCCCCTCAGACCCCCCTAACCCCCCTGATATACCACCCACTTCAACAGACTCATATTTAATCAAAACTATAAATAATAATGCTCTATGTGCGGTCAGCTATAGGTGCAACCTAGATATAGCTGCAACATATCCATGATGCACTCATCTTGAGGAGAATAAGTAGGAGATTTATTATAAATATTAAAGGAAATATTAAAAGGAATAGAGGGGAAAGGTATGGCAAAAAAGAAGAAAAAGTGGTGGAGGCATGGATGAAGAAGAGGTGAATGAGTAGAATAAGAGAAGAATAAGTGGAAGAAAAATGAGAAGAAATGGAGACAAGAGGTATTGCGAATGGAGGTGGAATAGTAGACAAAAAAAATGGTTTAGAGAAAGATTGTTAGATTTTATTGATCATTTGTACTGAATTTGAAGAGACCCATTGTACAAAAATTAGGACAGTTGGGTAGAGAAGAAGGTGCAGTAAAAAAGGAAAAAGAGGAGACGGAAAAAGCAGCTGAAAACGAAAAGAAGGATGTAGAAAAAAATGATCAAAATGGAAATAATGGAAATTAGAGACAAAAGAGAAAGGGATGAAGAAGGGAGGAGGAGGAGAAGAAAGAAGAAGAAAGATAAGGAAAAGAGGGAAGGAGTAGGAGGAGAAGAATAAGAGGGAGGAAGAAAAAAAGGGAAGGAGGCGAAAAAGTAGGAAGAGAAGAAGAAGAAGAAAAGAAGAAGAAGAAGAAGGAGGAAGAAGAAGAAGAAGAAGAAGAAGAAGAAGAGGAAGAGGAAAAGAAGAAGAAGAAGGAGGAGGAGAAGAAGAGGAAGAAGGAGGAGGAGAAGAAGAGGAAGAAGGAAGAAGAAGAAGAAGAAGAAGAAGAAGAAGAAAAGAAGAAGAAGAAGAAGAAGAAGAAGAAAAAGAAGAAGAAGAAGGAGGAGGAGGAGGAGAACAAGAAGAAGAATAAAGAAGAAGAAGGAGAAGAAGAAGAGGAAGAAGGAGGGGAAGAAGAAGAAGAAGAAGAAGAAGGAAAGGAGGAGGAAGAAGAAGAAGAAGAAGGAGAGAAGGAAGAGGAAGAAGAAGGAGAAGAAAAAAGGGTGAAGAAGAAGAAGAAGAAGAAGAAGAAGAAGAAGAAGAAGAAGAAGAAGAAGAAGAAGAAGAAGAAGAAGAAGAAGAAGAAGAAGAAGAAGAAGAAGAAGAAGAAGAAGAAGAAGAAGAAGAAGAAGAAGAAGAAGAAGAAGAAGAAGAAGGTAGAAAATGAAACTCAAGTCGGTGTTTGGTGCTACCTTATCATCATACTATAATATTGCATCTGACAGTTCGGTTGCACTCTACAGACAAGAATTACGACCAGCAAGATAACCATAATATTAAAAACTTCGCTACATCACATTTCATCTTATCAAAACTGTTGAACACTATACTATCATGGATATAGTCTGTCCAAGCAAAGAAGACAATCTGGCAAGAGGGAAACTGACTCCAGCTCGGTCAATATTGGATCAAAAACTATGAAATCGGTATCAAATTGTAGATCAGAATGTTTCCTACAATTTGACACCAACTTTCTAATTTTCAAACCAATATTGACCGAACTGGAGTCATTCCCCATCTTGCCAGAATGTCTTCATTGGACAGACTATCATAGATGCCCGGCATCATAAACAGTATGACGTCATAACTCTTCACTCCAACATCAACAAGAATTATTATAGTTTGCGCAAGCTTAGAAGAGACGCCATCGCAATATAAAATGTATTGTAGCGGCGTCTCTTCCCAGTTTGTGCGAACTCTACCTGGTTACAGAGTAAACTGATATGCTGTGGAAGTATGTGATGGTTTCAATAACTGTTTCCATTTATAGATATTTAAGGTAGTTCTTGGTTGTTATAAATGGGTTTCACGGTAAATTAATGAAACTTATGAGACTTTCGAAATTCGAAGACAGTATAGTCTGGTCGAGCAAAGAAGACACTCTGTAAAGATGGTAAAATGACTCCAGCTCGGTCAATATTTTTACAAAAATTATACATTTTTTTCTCAAATTGTAGATCAGAATTTTTTCCACAATTTGAGACCAAAGTTCTAATTTTTGAAGAAATATTGACCGACCTGGAGTCATTTCCCCATCTTGCCAGAATGTCTTCTTCGCTTGACCAGTCTACTAAGACTACAAGATACTACTTGGCTATCATTTTTTTTTAGTATCCACGTTAAATTTATTAATTTGCTATTTAATGATATTTTAAGGTAGTATTAGTGTATCCACGGATCTGAAGTAATTGAACTACTGATACTTTTCCAGGTAATATGATCAAGTAATAATAAATGTAATTACTTGACATGCTTTTTCTAGGTAATGTGGGGTATAATTCATTATAATTTTAGACGTGAATTATGGTTTACTATAAATGAATTTACTTAACTACATAAGTTGTGACTAAATTTATTGTGGTCAGCTTTACGTATAACAGTTTTTATTTGTTTTTCGATATGAAGTTGAAAAAAAGTATAAAAAATTAGGTACATAAATATTATAACAAGATGTCTGAGAATGTCTAATCATGATTCACCACTGGTGGCTCGTGTCCACAAAACAGGTGAAGTGCTGTACAGTAAAATATACGGGCACTTCACCTGTTTCGTGGGCTCGAGCTGCCAGTATGATTCACCACTACATACTTTTCCTTTCTAATAGATGCAATCAACATAATAGTTTGTCCAAGCAAAGAAGACATTCTGGCGAGATGGTAAAATAATTCCACTTTAGTCAATATTAGTTCAAAAATTATAAGTTTAATCTCAAATAGTAGGAAACATTCTGATCAACAATTTGAGACCAAATTTATAATTTTTAAACCATATTGATCGAGTTGTAGACATTTTCCCATCTTGCCAGAAAGTCTTCTTTGCTTGGACAGACTATAAAAGCATGTTCATACTAAATAAATAAAATAAATTCAATGTCTTATTTGTGATATAACTCCTGCCCTGCGCTCATTGTTGACCTGAAACCCCTCGTCCTAATTAATCGAAAGTTAGGCCAGCAGGCAGCCACAGAGCTAAAAGTTGAGTCAACTGATTGACCTTACAACTCATTTGATTCATTGTATCGCCAGATTCCGTGTTGAATTGGACCTCTCTTTTCTGCTCCTTTTCACGTTTCTTCTCTTTTTCTTTCATCAGTTCCTGTTTTCATTTCGTCCTTTCTTTTCTGCTCCTTCTTACGTTTCTTCTCTTTTCTTTCATCAGTTCCTGTTTTCATTTCGTCCTTTCTTTTCTGCTCCTTCTTACGTTTCTTCTCTTTTTCTTTCATCAGTTCCTGTTTTCATTTCATCCTTTCTTTTCTGCTCCTTCTTACGTTTCTTCTCTTTTTCTTTCATCAGTTCCTGTTTTCATTTCGTCCTTTCTTTTCTGCTCCTTCTTACGTTTCTTCTCTTTTACTTTCATCAGTTCCTGTTTTCATTTCATCCTTTCTTTTCTGCTCCTTCTTACGTTTCTTCTCTTTTTCTTTCATCAGTTCCTGTTTTCATTTCGTCCTTTCTTTTCTGCTCCTTCTTACGTTTCTTCTCTTTTACTTTCATCAGTTCCTGTTTTCATTTCATCCTTTCTTTTCTGCTCCTTCTTACGTTTCTTCTCTTTTTCTTTCATCAGTTCCTGTTTTCATTTCATCCTTTCTTTTCTGCTCCTTCTTACGTTTCTTCTTTTTCTTTTATCAGTTCCTGTTTTCATTTCGTCCTTTCTTTTCTGCTCCTTCTTACGTTTCTTCTCTTTTTTCTTTCATCAGTTCCTGTTTTCATTTCGTCCTTTCTTTTCTGCTCCTTCTTACGTTTCTTCTCTTTTTCTTTCATCAGTTCCTGTTTTCATTTCGTCCTTTCTTTTCTGCTCCTTCTTACGTTTCTTCTCTTTTTCTTTCATCAGTTCCTGTTTTCATTTCGTCCTTTCTTTTCTGCTCCTTCTTACGTTTCTTCTCTTTTTCTTTCATCAGTTCCTGTTTTCATTTCGTCCTTTCTTTTCTGCTCCTTCTTGCGTTTCTTCTTTTTCTTTCATCAGTTCCTGTTTTTATTTCGTCCTTCTTTTCTGCTCCTTCTTACGTTTCTTCTCTTTTTCTTTCATCAGTTCCTGTTTTCATTTCGTCCTTTCTTTTCTGCTCCTTCTTACGTTTCTTCTCTTTTTCTTTCATTAGTTCCTGTTTTCATTTCGTCCTTTCTTTTCTGCTCCTTCTTACGTTTCTTCTCTTTCTTTCATCAGTTCCTGTTTTCATTTCGTCCTTTCTTTCCTGCTCCTTCTTACGTTTCTTCTCTTTTTCTTTCATCAGTTCCTGTTTTCATTTCGTCCTTTCTTTTCTGCTCCTTCTTGCGTTTCTTCTCTTTTTCTTTCATCAGTTCCTGTTTTCATTTCATCCTTTCTTTTCTGCTCCTTCTTACGTTTCTTCTCTTTTTCTTTCATCAGTTCCTGTTTTCATTTCATCCTTTCTTTTCTGCTCCTTCTTACGTTTCTTCTCTTTTTCTTTCATCAGTTCCTGTTTTCATTTCGTCCCTTTCCTATATTTATTGGAATTAAACTGAAGATCCATTTATTTCACTCTGAACTATTATATACGACACTGCAGTCATATCCATTTATTCATTTACAGAAAATAATAAACTTATTGGCTAACAACACAGACTATCGACCAAAACGTCTTTATAACAAATTTTGATATACAGGGTGTTTCAGGAGAATGTGCAATACTTCTCAGGCTGATTCCTTACACAAGTAGAAAAAAAAACCCCAAAAACGCTTTGTTACTGAGATAACAATGGCGGAAAATTGATATTTTTAAAAATATATTAGTTTTTCTAATTCTTTAGAGGTCTTAGTGAGGTTCTAAAATAATCAATTCCTATGTAAAATTAGCTGAGGAATTCATTAAACCAATTCCAAGTCTGTAACTTCAACGGTTATTGAGATAATTGGAAAAATATGCTAAAAAACGCCATTTTTCAACAGTAAGGGTTATAACTGGATAAAGGAATCAAAAATTGTATTTTATTGATGGAAGGTGAAGAGAGGATTCTAAAAAAAGAAATGGCTATTGTGTAAATCTTACCCAAATCTCAGAAATAGCAATCAAAAATCGCAAAATTGCTACTAAACACAAATTATCACTTTTGTAAATTTCACGATTTTTGTTCACCATTTCTCTGAGATTTGGGTAAGATTTACACAATCGCCGCCATTTAACTTTTTCTTCAGAATCCGGCTCTCTTCAACCTCCATTATTAAAAAATACAATTTTATGATTCCTTATCCAGTTATAACCCTTATTGTTGAAAAATGGCGTTTTTTAGCATATTTTTACAATTATCTCAATAACCGTTGAAGTTACAAACTTGGATTCATTGGATTTCTCAGCTAATTTTACATAGGGTTTGATTATTTAAGAACCTCACTAAAGCCTCTAAAAAATTAGAAAAATTAATATATTTTGAAAAATCTCAATTTTCCGCCATTGTTATCTCAGTAACAAAGCGTTTTTGGGGGTTGGTCCCATGAAACTTTTTTGTCTACTTGGTGTAAGGAATCAGCCCGAGAAGTATTGCACATTCCTCCTGAAACACCCTGTATAATAAGTTTGAAACTAGGATACCTTTTTTGCTGCACTTTCACAAGAATTTATAGTTGAGGAGAAATACCGTATTATACAAATTTTGAATTTAGAGCAATAAGATGCACCAAATAAATAAATTTACCAAATTTTTCACTGATACTGATTATCTTTATCTCGCTATTTTGCCCGGCTTTCACATTCTTTTCTGTTTTTCCAGAATTAAGTTTTCCTTTTCCTCAGTTGGATTTGTCTCTCTTGGAACAGTAGCTGTTGGATATTTTCCCTACTTATCATAATTTTGATTTTCCCTTACTCTGTACTGTTCGTTCTGATGAGGCTATTCTTCTACTTCCTTTTTTTGTTTCAACCATCTTCCTCTTCTTTTTCTTCTTCTTCTTCTTCTTCTTCTTTTTCTTCTTCTTATTTTTTCCTTCTTCTTCTTTTCTTCTTCTTTTTTTTCTTCTTCTTATTTTTTCTTTCTTCTTCTTCTTTATTTAATTCCTCTTCTTCTTTGTTTAATTTTTCTTCTTCTTTTGTTTTTTCCTTTTTCCTTTTTTTTCTTCTCATTATTATTCTTCTTCTTCTGCTTTTAATACAACCACTTCTTCTTTTTCTTTTTCTCTTTCTCTTTCTTTTTTTCCTTTTTCTTTTTCTATTTCTTTTTTCTTTCTTCTTCTCTTCTTCTTCTTCTTCTTCTTCTTCTTCATCTCCTTCATCATCTTGTTGTTGTTCTTCTTCCTCCTCCTACTTCTCCCCCCCACCTAATCCTCCTTCTCCTCATCCTATTCCTCACCCCTTCTCATTCCTCTTCTTTTCTCTTTCTCCTTCTCCTTCTCCACTTCCTCCTTCTTCTTCTCTTTTCCTCCTTCTTCTTGTCCTTTATCCACATTCTCCCCACCTATGCCTTCTTTTCTTCTGCTTCTCCTTTTCCATCAATCAATTCTCAATATTTCATCCTCCTTATTCGCTTTCCCCTTTCCTTCCATCTTCTCTCATAGATCCACTCCGCCTCCTCCCCCTCCTCTTCCTCCTCCTCCTCCTCCTCCTCTTCCTCCTCCTCTTCCTCCTCCTTACCCTCTCCTCCTTCTCCTTCTCCACCTCCTCCTCTCCTCTCCTCCCTCCTCCTCCTCCTCCTCTTCCTCCTCCACCTCCTCCTCCTCCTCTCTCCCTCCTCCTACCCTCCTCCTCCTCCTCCACTCCTCCTTCATCTCTTCCTCTTCCTCCTCTCCCTCCTCCTCCTCCTCCTCCTCCTCCTCCTCCTCCTCCTCCTCCTCCTCCTCCTCCTCCTCCTCCTCCTCCTCCTCCTCCTCCTCCTCCTCCTCCTCCTCTACTCCTTCTACTCTCCTTCTCATATTCCTCCCCCTCACTCTACGACATGCGATCTCCTTCTGGATATTAATATCGCAATTTATGACCGATGCTAGTCAAACTTATGACCGCCACTGCTAGAGCTACTCCTTCATATTAGTACTTTATATACTTGTATATTGTATACATGTATATACTTCCGTATATCTAGCCTACAGTGGCCAGTGAGAGCTTCAACTATCCAACATAAATTACACATACAGTAGTTGGGGCAAGGTGAGAAGACACGCCGTTACAGAGTAAAATGTATGTTGATGGGGGATCTTCTTAGCTTGCGCATGCTGAGAAGACACGCCGTCACAGTGTAAAATGTATGTCGATGGGGGATCTTCTTAGCTTGTGTAAACTATTGTATATGTGTATAGGGTAGTATAGGATAGGATAGTCCACACCTACTCGTTGACCGTAAGAGGTCATCTGGGGCATCCTGTGATGTAACTCAGCACCATATAACATGGTTTAGCAGCATAGTAGAGTTGGAAGAAATGCAGCCGCATAGAATATTGAATATTGGAGTTCGAATACTGAGGTTTAGAAAAATAAAATTCGCTCCGGCAGCTGGCGGTCGGTAAAAGTGCATTTAAAATGCAATTCTATGATGGCTTAAATCATATGACATATAATTAGCTATTCAGGGTATTATTTCAAAGGAGCTGTTTTCGAAAAACCAATGGAAACACCATTTTCGGCATATTATTCGTCATTTTCTCCGCCATTTTTGATTGGATTTTTTCGTTGATTTGAGCCATCATTTTTTATTGGATTTTTCTCGTTGATGGCTCAAATTGTAGGGCATAATAGGGGTATTATACACATCAATTTTCAAACCGATCAAGCTATTGGTCGATTAGTAGTGATTTTTCAAAATTTTCGTCCCCTAATTTCACCCCCTACCCTTGGACCAATTCGGCTGCTTTACGAACTTGACCGAGATATTACCACTAATGATTTTTGTGCGAGATTTGGTCGCTCTCGACAAGCCTTTCGGAAGTTATCGTGTTAACAAGAATCTGTACATATATAAAATATATATAGAAAAATATATATAGAAAAAAATATATATATAGAGATATATGAATTTGAACGGACGTCAGATTCGTGTTCTAGGGGCTCGGAAACGTGTAAAAAATATATCACATCATGAATTTTCGATTGTCAGGCCAAGACCAATAGTGCATTTTTCGAATGAAATGCACTAATAGTAGAGTAGTAGTAGTAGTAGTAGTAGTAGTAGTAGTAGTAGTAGTAGTAGTAGTAGTAGTAGTAGTAGTAGTAGTAGTAGTAGTAGTAGTAGTAGTAGTAGTAGTAGTAGTAGTAGTAGTAGTAGTAGTAGTAGTAGAAGTAGTAGTAGTAGTAGCAGTAGTAGTGGAGAAATATGTAGTATAGTGGTATTGAAATAGCAAAGTAGAGTTGAAAATGATGCAGCCACGTACAATATTGGATTGGAGTTTGAATATTGAAATGGAAAATTGAGTAACAAAATTCAAAAATAGGTATCGAGATACCAAACATCGATGTTTCTTCTCAACATCGATAAGTGAATAACATCGATCTTTCCCGTCCATTATTTTTTCTACTGACATTTAGATAAATTATCATCAATACTTTATTCTTTATTCTTTCTTTACAATTACGACTTGGCTTCCAAGTATTTTAAGCAAAGGATGAATGAGTGATGAAGAATAATGTTGATGAAGGTTTAAAATGTAGGTTATATGTCTATCCACTACTGACAATTGGATAATATTCCTGATATGAGTATTGTAAACACTGCAACAATTATGATAATCTCGTAATAATTTTTTGCAAAACCTTAGTAAGTTCTGATGAAATTGAAGGAATTCACTTTGTGAATTTTAATGAGATTAGAGATGGGAAATATGGAAGATATGATTTTTCCTAGAAAAAACTTCGAAATACCGTTATGTAGACCGATATTATTCACCATCGATAAGTGAAAATGATGTTATCATTTTCTATGTAGAGAAAATTGTACTATCGATGATATAGATAGATGGTACAAATGATGTTGCAAACTTGGATGTTTAAATATGAACTCGAACCCATCTCTATTTGGAAATGTTTAAATAACACGAATGCGAATAGAGAAGCATAGCTTATTTGAATATAGGAAAAATTGTTGAAAATTTTCATCAAAAGTTTTACAAAATTAACAAACCAGGACATCCTAGTCACTGATTTCAATTAACAACTGGAGACTTGCAGAGTTGCAGGAAGAAAATAGTCAAGGAAAAGTGCAAATATAATAAACGATAATCACTACTTCATAATGCTGGAGGTCAATCACTGTTGCAATTCAAATATTCAATCCGAAATCAATATTTCACTCATAAAAATCTATTATGACATCAGACTCTCGCATATACATCCAAGCAAAGAAGACATTCTGGCAAGATGGGAAAATGACTCCAGTTCAATCAATATTGGTTCAAAAATTATAAATTTGATCTTAAATTGTAGAGAACATTCTGATCTACAATATGAAACAAAATTTATAGTTTTTGAACCAATATTGACCGAGCTGGAGTCATTTTCCCATCTTGCCAGAATGTCTTCTATGCTTGAACGGATAAAATGCAGTTTACAATACTTTGCATAAGGAATAGTAAAGTTGAAGATAATGCCCGCTCTCAATAAGGTCACTGTATACATATAGATATCGGTTGAAATTTATGTGTAATGCACCTCACTATACATGTAGATATCGGTTGAGATTAATGTATAATGCATCACATTTGTGTTATAATGTTGGCAGTAAGGCACGAATCCGGCATAATAATGTTCTTGGAAAATGTTTCTATATTCAATCAATTGTTTTGCAAACTGTTTCTTATTGGTAAGTAAAAGACTATTGTCAGAGCCAAGTATATTCTGTCAAAGCAAAGAAGACCTTCTGGCAAACTGGAAAAATGACTCCAGCTTGGTCAATATTTGTCCAAGAATTATAAATGTGGTCTCAATAGTAGATCGAATTGTTTCCTATCATTTGAGATCAAATTGATAATTTGTAAACAAATATTGACCGAGCTTGAGTCATTTTCTCGTCTTGCCAGAGGGTCTTTTTGCTTGGACAGACTATAGGAGACCAGTTTTGGGTATTATTTATGTCTATTGTACTCAAGCTTAGTAAATTTCACCAAAATTTACACATATGAATATCTTTAAAAAAGACAGTACTCACCTATAGTCTGTTCAAGCAAACAATAGCCTCTGGCAAGATGATAAAATGACTCCAGCTCGGTCAATATTGGTTCAAAAATTATTGATTTGGTTCCAATTGTAGAAAACATTCTGATCTACAATTTGAGACTAAATTAATAATTTGTGAACCAATATTGACCAAACTGGAGTCATTTTCCCATCTTGCCAGAGGGTCTTCTTTGCTTGGCCAGACTATACATGTATGACTGATTGACCAAATTAACACTGGCGGCTCGAGCCCACGAAACAAGTGAAGTGCCCGTTTCTTTCACTGTACAGCACTTCACCTGTTTCGTGGGCACGAGCCGCCAGTGCCAAATTAATATAATATGGTAATTATTAGAATTTCATTGCAATAAAAAGCTATATTCTATATAAACTATATTCTTGGTATTTAACGGATGATAATTTTCTTGAAGGGTAAACTTTGTAAACTCAATCAAGATTCCAATTACCTTCAAATCATACTGCAAAAAATGTACACTGATTAATAGCAGATCAACGATGATAATAACGGTATCACAATGTAAATCTGAAGGTCGCCTGCATGAAACCAACCACTTGAAACCTTGTGTTTCATTTTGAAGGTTGGAATGCGATTCTTATCTCTTGTCTGCGGGCTTTGCATCTCATCAGATATGCAGATACCCTATTGAACCACTGGCGGCTCGTACCCACGAAACAGGTGAAGTGCTTTACAGTAAATGATATGGGCAACAGGAAACAGGTGAAGTGCCCATATCATTTACTGTAGAGCACTTCACCTGTTTCGTGGGTACGAGCCGCCAGTTAGTGGAAGATAACCTATTGAACCCACTATGAAATAAAACACTATGTGAGGTGTGAGTAGCGTTTTTACTCTTGTAGAGCTGGCAGTTATAGCAGAAAGTTGGGCGGTTTCGTCTGTCTCTTGTACGTGATGTAACCTACTAACAGATTCTCTTTTAACCTATAAACAGATTGTCTTTTCTTATCATCATCTTATTATCATCCTCATGGTTGAGTGTTAATATTTTTGTAATTTACATAAATAAAGTAAATGAATCTGAATCTAAGTATAGTCTGTCCAAGCACAGAAGACCCTCTGGCAGGATGGGAAATGACTCCAGCTTGGTCAATATTTGTTGCAGAATTATAAATGTGGTCTTAATAGTGGATCATATTGTTTTCTACGATTTGAGATCGAATTGATAATTTTTGATCCAATAAGGACCGAGCTTGAGTTATTCTCCCATCTTGCCAGAGAGTCTTCTTTGCTTGAGCAGACTATAGCTGAATGATAACTTTGATCGACTAATAATATAATATTATATATAATATTAATATTATATATATATATATATATAATATTAATATTATTTATAATATAATATTGAGAATATTGCTTGAATAATGTTATAGCTGAAGCCAGAAGCTGATGTTATAGCTTCTTCTTCTTCTTCTCCCTCTCCTCTTCTTCTTCTTCATTCTTCTTCTTCTTCTTCTTCTTCTTCCTTCTTCTTCTTCTTCTTCTTCTTCTTCTTCTTCTTCTTCTTCTTCTTCTTCTTCTTCTTCTTCTTCTTCTTCTTCTTCTTCTTCTTCTTCTTCTTCTTCTTCTTCTTCTTCTTCTTCTTCTTCTTCTTCTTCTTCTTCTTCTTCTTCTTCTTTCTTCTTCTTCTTCTTCTTCTTCTTCTTCTTCTTCTTCTTCTTCTTCTTCTTCTTCTTCTTCTTCTTCTTCTTCTTCTTCTTCTTCTTCTTCTTCTTCTTCTTCTTCTTCTTCTTCTTCTTCTTCTTCGTCTTCTCTCTAACGAATCCACTGTCTCTCTTAATTGGAAAAAAGTCGTCCAGACGTAGCCAAATGACTGCTCTAATAATTGACAACATCATCTGTTGGAAAGCACAAGGAGCAGACGAAAGCGCCTAACTTTTTAGTATCAGCTCCACTATTTCTGCATAATCAATTTTTAACCATCATATTTATATATTTGTATATATATTTGATTTATTTATGTTACAAATGACACTGACATTGAGAGATAAAATACTAAGGTGATTCTTGTGCTATTCTATCTTCCAAATTTATAATTATGATACAGTCCAAAATGTAGGTTAGACTATGTTCAGTTATGTTTCTTCACTTCTCAATTTTTAATGCAAACCCTTTCAAACATAGAATTTTGAATTAAGATGGATTAAGCACCAATTTAAATAACGGAATTACACTCACTAAGCACTTAAAACTGTGAAATATTGGCTTCTTTTGAAAAATTTGACTTCATAGGTCAAAAGAAGTCCAAGTTCACCCATTGAACTCCCACCTCTACTCTTGAACTATATTATCACTTTTGAAAACATTAGCGGTTATCAAGCCTTTTTCGATTAATTTCGGGCGTTCTTCATGACGAATTGAAGCTCACGTACACGCACAGTCTGTCCAAGCAAAGAAGACATTCTGGCAAGATAGGGAAATGGATCCAGCTCCGTCAATATTTGTTCAAAAATTATAAATGTGGTCTCAAATAGTAGAGCAAAATGTTTTCTACAATTTGAGACTAAAATGATGATTTTTGAACCAATATTGACCAAGCTTGATTAATTTTCTCACCTTTCCGGAATGTCTTCTTTGCTTGGGCAGACTTTACAAAGAACGTGCTTTTTTCCGTCGAAATTATTGTGAAATACCTGGGCACACGCTAACATTGAACAATATTATTTGATATTTTGACACACTTTTAGCACACACTAGGGTATATTCTCTGAACGGTATGATTTGCAATTTTCTGTGACCATATTGAAATACGTGAGCATACGCCATTTCAGATGTCATGGTCGCGAGTGAACAAGAGAGAGATGTAGAGAGAGAATGAGAAAGAGATTAGATAAGATTCACTTTATTGAAGTAGATTACAGTATTGATTAATTGATTATTTAATAATTGTTATCGATTTTTCAAATTATTTTTTGTCCGTTTGATAGAAAGGAAGCACATATTAAATTAAAATGATGAACTTTTCTAGGAAAAAATATAGGGAATCTTCCTTTATTACATCCCACTTAAAATATCAGAAACTAAATAACTAGCAAGTTGATGAAATAAACACACAGATTTTGTCAATATTGAAAATTGACAAAATCTGTGTGTTTATTTCATCATGGAACGTTTCTACAATATCGACCACAATTCAGTTGAATTTCTAACTAGCAAGTTTTTGAAAATTTCAGCCATTTTCACTGTCCTCTCCAACTCTCTTGACGAAAACATTCAAAACAGTTCCAAATTCAACCAACAGATAGCAGTAGCAATAGGGTGACTAGCTTTGCCTTCCATTGGACACGCCTTCAAGCTCCGCCTTCCGCTCCGCCTTCAAGCTCAGCCTACGCTATCATTGGTCGACTGAATCGGTTCGAAACTTTCCGAATTCGACCAGTAGATGGCTGCAGTTGTCGGGTGAAGTTTCAGATTTGAGTTGGACACGCCTTCATAGCCCGCCTGCTCTTTCCTGATTGGTTGATAGTGTTTCGTGAGTTCTGCCTAAGAAAATGGCTGGTAGAGAGTTGCTTGCGAGAAAATGGTGGATGGTATAATCTCATTCACGAAACATATCACTGATATACTATCTACTATCTTACATTCTTATGATAACATGGCTCATTTATTTATTTGAAGAAATACAATTTTATTTTTAACAAGTTAATACAATATAATTATTCTTTTTTTTCAAATTGTAACTCAAATAAAATTGTTTTCTTAATCAATCAAGAGCTTAATAAATTCCTTTTCCAGGTTGAATATTTTCATTCCTTATTCCTTGTTTTATTTTTTAATTTATTTATTTATTCATAAATGGAGACAACGGGGGTCACCCAGAATCTGTCTCCTTTACATATTTGTACAATACAATATTAAGATTTAAAAAAAGAATAGTTATAATATTATTATAATCAATCATTATGTTCTAAAAAACGAAGTTGTGACACAAAGTTAGCACGAAGTACGGAGGGCGAAGTTAGGGCACAGCCGGTTCTCTCAAAGAAACGGATAGGAATATAGTGAAGAGAAAGATGAAGGTCAATAACGAGAGATATTGATTGAGAGAGAAAGAGAGAGTGAGAGAGAGAAAGAGAGTAAATGTATGTTTTACAAAGATGCGTGGGTAGAACACGTCACTTGTAGTTAATTTGTAGTGGGCCGCGATTATTATCTAAAGATCACCTAGCTCATATATGCGGTACAACAGTGCATGAATGACTTAGGTAAAAAAATCGAAAATCTTAGGTCGTCTTTGAACTTAGCGCGTCCTTTATGCAATAGCCTATAGTCTGTCCAAGCAAAGCAGACATTCTGACAAGATGGGAAAATGACTTCAGCTCGGTCAATATTGGTTCCAAAATGATAAATTTAGTCTCAAATTGTAGGAAACATTCTGATCTACAATTTGGGATCAAATTTTCTAATTTTTGAACCGATATTGACCGAGCTGCATTCATTTTCCCATCTTGCCAGAGTGTCTTCTTTGCTTGGACATACTACACACCCCCGCACGCTTTTTCATTCAGACAACAGTTTGATAATCGGGCCAATCGACATGCAAGAAATGCTGACTAATATAGTCCGTCCAAGCAAAGAAGACATTCTGGTAAGATGGGAAAATGACCCCACCTCGGTCAATATTGTTTCAAAAATAATAAATCCAGTCTCAAATTGTAGAAAACATGCTGATCTACAATTTGAGATCAAATTTATAATTTTTGAACCAATAATGATCGAGCTGGAGTCATTCTCCCATCCTGCCAGAATGTCTTCTTTGCTTGGACAGACCACTCTCGCTTTCAGGTTTTGATGTTCAACTAAATAAAACAACACGTATAATTATATATTTGGTACATTGAAATGTCAAGTTTAAGCGTTGCTCAACTATAGATTGTTCGCAATAGTTGGTTTGTCTATATAGATAACAATACAGATGAACATAACACCAATATATCACTATATTCAAAATTGAAAATCATCTACTAAATAATACAAAATAGCAAATTGTAAGCCCTTATTGCACGGTTATAATTCTATGACATTTGAAAAAATGATGAGAATTTGATTTCTTATTGGCATCTCATCTCATCTGTATATCATTTCATTTATGATCTACATAATGAAATAGAAATATAACTGTGTAATACCGGCTGATTGTTATTGAATAGATTGTGAAACTGTTTTACAATATTGTAATACTTTACATGCAAAAACCTTGATATTACTACACACAAATAACTGAAAAACACAAATACCCTCTCAATCACTATCTCAATAAACAATACATAATACTGTAGCAAATTGTGGGCACTTATTAAAGTTCTATTACAAATTTATGAAAAGAGATGAGAATATGATTCCGTATCGTCATTACATTTCATAATATGATCTATATTTATGACATAGAAGTATTACCGTGTAAAACCGGCCGATTGTTATTGAATAAATTGTGAAACTGTTTAACAATATTGTAATACTTTACATGCAAAAACCTTGATATTACTACACACAAATATAATAGCCTACAAACTTCATATCCATCAATGGATGGGTTCAGAAGAATAGTGTACCCACTAGCCTACATCACTAGCGGCTCGTACCCACGAAACAGGTGAAGTGCCCGTATCTTTTACTGTACAGCACTTCACCTGTTTCGTGCAAACGAGCCGCCAGTGGCCTACATTTACATAATCATAAATAGCTGACAACCAAAACGTTATGCAGTTTTATCTGTCTCTTGTACGTGATGTAACCTACCAACAGCTGATGTAGAGCATGTATTTCTCTTTTTTTATTACAAAAGAATCATCTGGGCATATCTAAATGACATCTGTAATTGACAACATCAGCTTTTGGGGTGCACAAGGAGAAGACGGAACCGTCTTACTTTTGGACATCAGGTACAGGGTGTTACAGGGTATACAGGGTGTTTCAGGAGAAATGTGCAATACTTCTCAGGCAGATTCCTTACACCAAGTAGGCAAAAAAGTTCCATGGGACCAACCCCCAAAAACGCTTTGTTACCGAGATAACAATGGCAGAAAGTTGAGATTTTTCAAAAAATATTCATTTTTCTAATTTTTTAGAGGCTTTACTAAGGTTCCATAATAATCAATTCCTATGTAAAATTAGCTGAGGAATTCAATGGAACCAGTTCCAAGTTTGTGACTTCAACGGTTATTGGGATAATTGGAAAAATATGCTAGAAACGCCATTTTTTAACAATAACGGTTATAACTGGATAAGGAATCATAAAGTTGTATTTTTTCTAAAGGAAAAGTTGAATGGTGGCGATTGTGTATATCTTACCCAAATCTCAGAAATAACGATCAAAAATCGCAAAAAGTGATTTTGCAACAAGTCAATTTGTGTTTAGTAGCAATTTTGCGAGTTTTGGTCGCCATTTCTGAGATTTGGGATTCGAGATTTGAGATTTACACAATCGCCGCCATTCAACTTTTTCTTTAGAATCCGACTCTCTTCAACTTCCATCAATACAAAATTCAATTTTATGGTTCCTTATCCAGTTATAACCCTTATTGTTGAAAAAATTGCGTTTTCTAGCATATTTTTCTAACTATCTCAATAATCGTTGAAGTTACAAACTTGGAACTGGTTCCATTAAATTCCTCAGTTAATTTTACATAGGAATTGATTATTTTAGAACCCCACTAAAGCCTCTAAAAAATCAGAAAAATTGATATATTTTGAAAAATCTCAATTTTCCGCCATTGTTATCTCAGTAACAAAGCGTTTTTGGGGGTTGGTCCCATGAAACTTTTTTGTCTACTAGGTGTAAGGAATCAGCCTGAAAAGTATTGCACATTCCTCTTGAAACACCCTGTATAGTTGTGATTAATTAATTTGGGATGTATCTTTACCAGTAGGCCCAATTAAGTCATGAGAATATTATTGTGAAAAGTGTTTTGTCAATTTTACGATTTATGATCGCCATTTCTGAGATTTAGATAGAACAAATTCAAATTCATTGTTTACATTTTCATCACATGGAAAGAAACACGATTTACAATATTACTGTTTACTATATCATTATCGATTTATGTTTTGATTCAATTGGTCACGATGTTCTGCCATTATGAATGAATGAATATTCATCATTTGTCTTCAACTTATTGTCTGTCCAAGCAAAGAAGACATTGTGGCAAGATGGGAAAATGACTCCAGCGCGGTCAATATTGGTTCAAAAATCAAAATTTTGGTCTCAAATTGTAGATCACAATGTTTCCTTCAATTTGAGGCCAAATTTATCATTTTTGAAGCAGTTTTCACCGAGCTGGAGTCATTTTCCCATCTTGCCTGAATGTCTTCTTTGCTTGGACAGACTAACCTCGTACATCCTCTCATTATAAGTTTTAGTCAGCGCTGAAAATTGGTCAATCGAAAAACTTAAAAAGTATTACATAGTTCGCGCAAGCTGAGAAGACACGCTGTTATAATGTGTAGTGTATTGTTAAGGTGTGTCTTCTCATCTTGGGCAAACTTCAGTAATCGTCATTGTTTACTTGTATTGAACAATAGTGTTGCTCTGTCATGGAAAGTGGAGACCTACTTTTCACGAAAATGTGTTTTGAGAGATTAATGTTCTAAGACAGGTGACAAGTTTCAAATCGATATCTCCTTTAGCATTATTGACTTCTTTCATTGTGATTTAAATTTTAAAACATTATTAATTATAACGTTATATCACGACTGCTCAACCCACAGTATGCAGTGTTAAAGGAACTGAAAATCTCAAATTACATAATATAGAGATTCTAGATTCTAGATTCTAGATTTAAGATTGATTAAGCCAATTTTATCCATGTAGATTACAAAATATATTGACTTCGATTATATAAATCATGATAATGCCCAAGGTTGAAAATCATAGTAACAAATTCAATCGATTTGGATATGAATTCCATGTTTCCATGGAAGCTTAATCATCCCTCTCTCTCAAATAAACTAGCAACAACTTGAGCTTAGCTCAAGACTCGTCCGCTGCGGTATCTATGTGAGTTTTATGAACTAATCCTGGATCTTCATTCCATGTTTACATGACAGAGTTGTCGAAATTTTTATAAATTATAACTGAATGTTTATTTGTCATTGGATTAGTAAATAAAATATACCAGAATAAAACAATTAAAAAATAGATCTTCGTACAAAGTACACAAGCCAAAATGTAAGGCGGCTTCGTCTGCTCCAACAGCCGATTTTGCCGATTACAGTGTTGTTATTTAATTATGCTAAGGAGATATTGTCAATCAAGAGAGACAATAGATGCTCTTGGTTACATCAGCTGTTAGTTGATTACATCAAGTACGAGAGACAGACGAAACCGCTTGTCTTTTTTGCGTCAGCTATACTTGTGCACAGTGTGGATGCACTGGCGTACCCACGAAACAGGTGAAGTGCCCGTATCTTTAAATGTACAGCACTTCACCTGTTTGGTGGGCACGAGTTGACAGTGGCTGCATGGTGTAATAATGTGACAGTTGAGCCTACCTACAACATTCTTCTATTCCATCTACAACCAATTTTAATTATAAATAAATAATTTGTATAATCATTAATAAATAAATTACACAACTATGTATGAATAACCTACTTCCAACAATTCGCTACACATTTTTTCATTCTCATGAATTCATATTAAAACTACCTCATAACATAACTATTTCTGTTAAATGACAAAACTAGTTGATGGAATCAATAACTTCAAATCAACCGATTCCTCGATGACAATGACAACTCAAATTGAAACTCGTTGATATTATGCGCATAACATGAATCAGTTGACTCATTCACACACATCGATTTATGCGCACAACATGAATAAATTGACTCATTCACACACATCGATTTATGCGCACAACATGAATAAATTGACTCATTCACACACATTGATGCTCCTGAGATCAAAGTTGAAAAGTGATACATTCATTGAGAACATTTCATTGTATTCCGATCAACATTTTATTGTTATTACACCGAGTGAGGTAATTGTTTAATGTGAATAATTAAGTTGATCTTTTATTCAAATCAACTAATGAAACAATAGAGTGCCTATCTCCTTCTGGGACGATCCGTGGAAATGTGATAATAAATTTGATTCTGACCTTAGAATGGCACTTACATTATGCCGTATATGTGAATTATGGGATTTCTTCGTCAATGCTATTCTAATAGAGCACGAGTCATCTCAACGCTGTACTAGATATGACGCTCTTATTGAAAGTCTTAAAATGGTAATTATTCTAATTGTTATTGTGAAGTTGCAATTATTATGCATTCGGGTTGGCAGATATCACCTTGTAGAAGTGTATTATAGTCTATCCAAGCAAAAAAGACCCTCTGGCAAGATGGGAAAATGACTCAAGCTCGGTCAATATTGGTTCAAAAATTATCAATTTGATCTCAAATTGTAGAAAACAATTTGATCTACTATTGAGAACACATTCATAATTCTTGAACAAATATTGACCGAGCTGGAGTCATTGTCCAATCTTGTCAGAGGGTCTTCTTCGCTTGGACAGACTATATACAATAATATCCTATAATTTCTTTTGAGTTTGAATCGTGAATACTTTGCTTGAAATGTAATCTATTAATTCTTGATAGATTGACTCAAATCTATAGATCATTAAATGTCTAGTGAATGATTCAAATTTTGTTACATTTAATTAATAAAAAAAAACACTTATCCGGTAAAAATAATGATACACTGATTAACATTTAATGCGTTTAGTGTAATGCGTAAGTGTAAATGACTCCAGCTCCATCAATATTGGCCCAAAAATTATAAATTCATGCCCGGTTTTTCCAAGCACACTCAAATTTGAGGGACCCTCAAGTTTACTACACTTTACTACATTTCCTATACTTATCATAGAAAATGTCAGCTGTTCATCAAAATTTGAGGGTCCCTCAACTTTGAGTGTGCTTGGAAAAACCGGGCATCAGTCTCAAATTGTAGATCAAAATTCTTTCTACAATTTTAGACCAAATTATAATTCACTATCCAATATTGACCGAGCTGGAGTAACTTTCCTATCTCACTAGAATGTCATCTTGAAACGTGAATATTTTGCTTTTGACGTTACGTATTGCTTCTTGATAGATTGACTCAAATCATGACCTTTAGATCATGAAATATCTTGTGAATGATTCAAATTTTGTTACATTTGATAGAAAAACCACTCACCCATCCGATATAGATCGTTGTAAAGTGTACACTGAGTAACCTTCAATGTAAGGTTAAATTTCTAAATTTCAATAATTTATCTCATCACTGGAATAGTCCGTCCAAGCAAAGAATACATTCTGGGAAGATGGGAAAATGACTCCAGCTCGTTTAATATTGGTCCAGAAATTATAAATTTATTCTCAAATTGTAGAAAACATTCTGATCTACAATTTAAGACCTAATTTATAATAATCAAATCAATATTGACTGAGCTGCAGTCCTCTTCCCATCTTGCCAGAATGTCTTCTTTGCTTGGACGGACTATCAACAACTTTCCCTTCGAATCTATTTTGTTATGTAGTAATAGTTGTAACAAAAGATAAAGTGTATTTCAAAATATATTTTAAAATTGTTATTCACTTCATAACTGTACAAAATATATATGATATGAAGATATCTTAAATAATAAGATATAAAGAAGAAAACATAATTACATAAAGCTCAAAGTACTCTATACGTATTTCTTCGGTGGATACTAGATGGGTTTTCGCGTTTTCATTCTAGTTAAATAACTAAAATTTTGTCAGATCATTTTCAAATTCCACTGCAGATATATAAGGGACTGGCGGCTCGTGCCCACGTAACAGGTGAAGTGCTGTATAGTGAAAGATAGGGGCACTTCACCTGTTTCGTGGGTTCGAGCCGCCAGTGAATAGCGTTAACAGTTGATTGCAATCCTGATTGGAAAGTAACAGTTTTAGTCACTTTTACGGTCCATTGACAATTTTTACTGCTAATTGATATAATCTTTTAAAGGCGCTTGCCTAGTTTATTGGATAGTGGAAGATCTCTCTTTTTCTCAAACTTCATTTCTTTTCAACAGTCTATTTGGAAGAAAATGGAATACAACTAAATCCTATCAGCTGAAATTGCCTGAAAATAGTAGCTGAGCTCTTCAGTTCCAGAGTAGTAGACAAATATATTGCCAGTTCGCTACATTTTCCATTATTTTTCTATTTTTGTAATAGTGAAAAATATCTTCGGGTTACTTTCCACTGTTAGTTATTTCAAAATAGTTTGAAATGAATTATTTGACTTGATGGATAAGGGAATGGATATATTGATGAAATTTAATAGCCTAACCGATAATAGAAAAACAGTGGACTATTGAAAGAGAGAGCCTATAGCCTAGTTATGCAACGCAATATATTTCAGTTTGCGAGTTTGGAATAGAACCTAAAAAAAAATAAAATAGAAGAAAGTAGAAGATGAGGAGAGGAGGCTGATGACTTTTCCACGTTGTAGATGACTTTTACACGTCATACTCACGTGATATGTAAGGAGATGAAATGGTTGAAGAGGAAAAAAGAAGAAAAAGAAAAAGAAAAATAATAATAATAATAAATAATAATAATAATAATAATAATAATAATAATAATAATAATAATAATAATAATAATAATAATAATAATAATAATAATAATAATAATAATAATAATATAAAGAGAAGAAGAAGAAGAAGGAGAAGAAGGAGAAGAAGAAGAAGAAGAAGAAGAAGAAGAAGAAGAAGAAGAAGAAGAAGAAGAAGAAGAAGAAGAAGAAGAAGAAGAAGAAGAAGAAGAAGAAGAAGAAGAAGAAGAAGAAGAAGAAGAAGAAGAAGAAGAAGAAGAAGAAGAAGAAGAAGAAGAAGAAGAAGAAGAAGAAGAAGAAGAAGAAGAAGAAGAAGAAGAAGAAGAAGAAGAAGAAGAAGAAGAAGAAGAAGAAGAAGAAGAGAGGAAGAAGAAGAAGAAGAAGAAGAAGAAGAAGAAGAGAGAAGAAGAAGAGAGAGAAAAGTGTAAAGGAATGTGCGCGCCCCAAACTAATAAAAGAGCAGCCACCAGCAGCTAAAGTCTGTCCAAGCAAAGAAGACATTCAGGCAAGATGTGAAAAAGCCTTCAGTTCAGTCAATATTGGTTCAAAAACTTATAAATTTGTATTCAAATTGTAGTTCAAACTCCAATCTACAGTTTGAGCCCAAATGTATAACTTTTGAACCGATATTAACCGATCTGGAGTCATTTCCCATCTTGCCCGTATGTCTTCTATGCTTTCACAGCCTAAAGCAGTAGAGCAGAGAGAAGTGTGGTAGTACTGTTAGGCCCTTATTTATCATCGACAATTAACAAAATGTAAAGCCATTAGAAATATCAATAAAACCGATAAATCTGATCGTTTCGCAACCGTTGTATGCGAAGGTCCGTTCGAAAATATTATTATTATTGTAGGATGCCGAGGGGTGAGAGTGAGAGAGTGTGTTGAAAGAAAAAGAAGAAGAGAGAGAAGAGAGAGAGAGAGAGAGGAATGGGGTTAAGAGAGAGAGAGAAAGAGAGAAAAGAAGAGAAAGAGCAAGGAACCTTCGCAGGGGGTTCAGGAGTACATAACAGGGGAAATAACTGTCGTTATGTCCATTTAATACGTCCGCCCAGGCATGTGCCAGTTATAGTGTTTCCATGCAAAGAAGACATTCTGGCAAGATGTGAAAATTACTCCAACTCAGTCAATATTAATTTAAAAATTATGAATTTTGTCTAAAATTGTAGTTCAAACTCCAATCTACAGTTTGAGCCCAAATGTATAATTTTAGAACCAATATTGACCGTGTTGGAGTCATTTCCACGTTTTGCCAGAATGTCTTCTCTGCTTTGACAGCCTGTAGCAATCGTCGAAGCTGTGGACCTTGTGCGCAAAACGCTAGACGAGATATCGCAGACCGCTTTTGGATTGAAGCGGATGTACCCTGAGTTATAAAAGAGGTGGACGAGAGGATCAATGCGTTGAAAAGAGAGAAAAAATTTTGATTGTAAGCTAATAGAAAAGGAGGGAAGAGAGAGTAAGTGTAGAAGAAAAAAATTGTGATTAAGATTGTCCGATCTCGTATTTTCCATCCATTGACAGATTTTGTTGTAGTCTGTCCAAGCAAAGAAGACCCTCTAGCAAGATGGGAAAATGACTCCAGCTTGATCAATATTCGTTCAAGAATTATGAATCTGATCTCAATTTGTAGGAAACATTCTGATCTACAATTTGATACCAAATCGATATTTTCTGAACCAATATTGGCCGAGCTGTAGTCATTTACCCATCTTGCCAGAGGGTCTTCTTTGCTTGGACAGACTATAGGAGGCTGAAACTATTGTTTTTCCAAGGCTACACGCTTCACGGAGTAGCCGACCGCCCACCACTATACCTATATACAACCATAAATTAACCAGAAACGTTCCCCTTAGTATATCTATATTCACCCTGCCCTCTCCACTACCAGTAATTGAATAACTGTATACTGGTGTTTTTCAGCAGTATGTTCTAGGCTAGTATAACTATATATAGCTGAAAACTGTACTATCACGCACTCATGAAGTACAATCGAATTGCAAGCACGCGTTGCCAGTCAATCATAAGTCGATTAGTCGATTGTTACTTGGAGTCGATTGTTGTAACTTGGTGAATGAATGCTAATGAAAAATTTGTCGAGTCATTTTTGTGCCAACTGTTATTGCTTTTTAGAGTTCTGCGTTGAATAGGTAAAGGTAAGAGAAAAAAAGGTAAATTTATACTGTACCTTCTCATTGGGTAAGGGATTAAATCAATAAAGAATATAACATAGCTGTCTCCAAAAAGTTGGGCGGTTTCGTCTGTTTCTTGAATAGGGCCGGTTTCAGGTGTTGGGCATTGGCGGCTCGTGCCCACGAAACAGGTGAAGTGCTGTACAGTAAAAGATACGGACACTTCATGGGTACGAGCCGCCAGTGGTGTTGGGCCCGACAAGGTAAAGTCTGTTCAAGCAAAGAAGACAAGATAGGAAGGCTTAGGAAGCACTCCAATATTAATTAATAAAATATCAGTAGTTGGATCAAGCAAAGAAGAGATTCTGGTAAGATGGGATAATGACTCCTGATCGATCAATATTAGTTCAAAAATTAACATTGGTTTCAAATTGTAGAGTACAATGTTTTCTACAACTTGAGATAAAATTTATAATTTTAAAACCAATATTGACCGAGCTAGAGTTATTCTCCCATCTCGTCAGAATGTATTCTTTGCTTGGTACAACTACTGATATCTTATTAAATAATATTGGGGTGCTTCCTAAGCCTCATGACGCCCCTCGGCCCCTTCATTCATATTTATATGCACCCCTCCTTCAGGAAGATCCTCAGCCTCAGGTCTGATAGGATTCGGGGGTACTCTCACAAGATTCTTGGAATATCATTGTCATAAAATTCACTTTTATAGTATTTTTGAGATAAATACTTTGATAATGATGTAATGAAGATCCTTCTTATTCAGAGAATGGTATCAATTGAATCAACTTGGAAATCGGGATCTCGTATCCAGGATTTTTTTAGGTGAAATTGGAACACATTGGAGCATACATTGGAATAATGTATGAGTTACTGTGCAAATTATTGGAAGCTTAAAATTATTCATCCGTTCCAATACTAATTCACACATTATTAGTCCTTGAGATAAACATTATTATTCCTTCATCTCATTTCATACAACATACAGCATGGAACTATTAAAGTCTAGTATTGGCCTTGGTGAACCGATAAATGAAGTAACACTAGATCCAAATTCTATGAATGAATGATTCCTTGAATAAATAAGCTAGTTATATTATATTAGCGTAAGATGATAATAGTGAATCAGCGTTTAATAGTCATACACCTTCCACCATTTTTCCGGTAGCAGCCATTTTCTAAGGCAGAACTCACGAAACACTGTCAACCAATCAGAAAAGAGCAGGCGGAGCATGAAGGCGTGTCCAAGTCAAGTTTGAAACATCACCCAACAACTGCTGCCATCCACTGGTCGAATTAAGAAAGTTTTCGAACCGATTTCGTTGGCCTATCAGAGCGAAGGCGGAGCCTAGAGACATGTCCAATGGAGGTCAAAGCAAGTCACCCTATTGCTACTGCCATCAGCTGGCTGAATTCGGAACTATTTCGAAAGTTTATTTCAATAGAGTTTGAGAGGGCAGTGAAAATGGCTGCAATCTTGAACTTTCTCATAATATAGCCTCCGAGGTTTTGTCAATACATGTACATTTCCAGTGAAATGCAAGATCTATGATGATTCCCAATAACAAATTAAAATTGAACAACTGAAAACCCAATTTTTTTTTATTTAACAAATAAAAATTGAACAACTGAAAACTCAATGGTAGAAAAATGTCATTTTTAGTCATTTTTATATCGGTAACAAGCGTTTTTGGGAGTATGTTGAATGGAATTTCTTCCATTACTTGGTGTAAGGAGGGAGCCTGAGAAGTATTGCACATTCCTCCTGAAAAATTATTAAAAAAATCAGTTGAATGATCGATGATGGAATGATTAGATGTTTTACTTCCGATTCCGATTTTTACACTTTTTGAAGTTCAGGTGAAAAAACAATAATGTTATGTCCTCCGATACCCATCCCTAGTTTCCATTGAACTGCATTATTTCTTCCGCCTGCTTTGCATAAGCAAATGTCCAGCATACCACGTTGCTGTTACTAAATAAGTCGAGACTCGATTTCACTCGTGTAAAACTTTCTGCAAAAACAAGTCCACAACATCATTCGCACCAACAATTACCCTGCATTGAGTGAATCTGCATTGCAAACCACATGAATGTAAAACAAACCAATTCCAACCGACTTCTTTCTTGGTCGATTTTGTGAGTTTTCCAGCATGCTTCATAATATGATCAAGCATAGGTTACTTGCTGTGCAGCATAAAAAATCGTCCAACTTGCACAACTTCCGTCACCGCGGCCGATTACTTTATTCTGATGTTTCTAGATTTCAGAGCAGCTTGTTGCAAGTTTGTCAGAAACATGTTCTTGACGTGTTACAAGTTTATTGAATGGTGATGGACGCGTATGAATGAATCTCGTACTTATCATTTGTAAATTGTTTGTTGCAGGTTTGCAAAACATGTGTGATAACATTACAGAGCTGTGAAATCATTTCATCAATACAAATCTCAGCAAATCAAGGGGGCAACCTCCATGCATCAAAACCTACTTGTAGATGGAATATATCATTAAGATTAGTTCCATAATAGCTACCTTGTTCAAGGGGGCTATGTTAGTTCACGAAGTGCTTGAAGTGAATAAATCAATCAGTGGCGGCTCGTGCCCACGAAACAGGTGAAGTGCTGATAGTAAAAGATACGGGCACTTCACCTGTTTCGTGGGCACGAGCCGCCAGTGTCAATCAGGTGTTATATAATTTTTCGTTCCTTGTTCAGTACAAATTAGATAATTTCATTAAAGTAAAAATACTGACAAAGGCGAAGTATTAGGTCGAGCGAAGAAGACTTTGTGGCAGGATGGGAAAATGACTCCATCTCGGTTGATATCAGTTCAAAAATTATAAATTTGGTCTCAAGTTGTGGAAAATATTCTGCTCCACAATTTATAATTTTTGAACCAACATTCAACGAGTTGGAGTAATTGTCAATCTTGCCACAATGCAGTGGCGGCTCGTGCCCATGAAACAGGTGAAGTGCCCGTATCTTTTACTGTACAGCACTTCACCTGTTTCGTGGGTACGAGCCGCCAGTGCCACAATGTCTTCGTTACTCGACCAGACTATAGAAAGCTATATACAGTAAAGTGTGCAGTGAAGTTTCAAGTGATACATACAATATACTATCTCAATACAGTACAATAACATTCATGGTTAATTTGTGTAACAATTAAAAATAATTGAATTGCAAAAGCATGATGAATTCGTCCAAGCTATTAAATTAAAATTGTGACAATCAATGGCCCACTGGCGGCTCGTACCCACGAAACAGGTGAAGTACCTGTATCTTCTACTGTACAGCACTTCACCTGTTTCGTGGGCACGAGCCGCCAGTGCAATGGCCACAATGTGAGTCTACAATACTTGTGGAGAAGTTTATCTAGTACTGCAAAGGATAATCTGATGAAGGATAGTTTTGACTTAGTTCTGCCCAACCTCTATACTATATTCAAATACTTGAGTTCTCTAAAAATGACTCATTTATCATTATTGCAAAAGATTGTTCGAGAAGAATATAATATTTGTTTGTCCATGATGACGTATAGCCACACATACCGTTAAACGTTTAGGCCTACAGTCGTGCCAGATTGATAAATTTCCAAGTCGAAAGTTAGTTAATAAATAGTTTGTTTACAATCTATTAATCATCCACTATAGTCTAACCAAACAAAGAAGACCCTCTGGCAAGATGGGAAAATGACTCCAGTTCGGTCAATATTGTTCCAAAAATTATAAATTTGGTCCCAACTTGTAGATTAGAATGTTTCCTTCAATTTGAAACCAAATTTATAATTTTTGAACCAGGATTGACCGAGCTTGAGTAATTCTCCCATCTTGCCAGAGGGCCTTCTTTGCTTGGACAGACTGTAGTAACACAACTCAGGCGGCTCCTGTGATTTTGCCGAAAACACTAAACACCAACAAAACTGACGGATAATCCATGACTGATTTTGATTACCAGCTCTGTTAGGACAGTCGTTGAGCGGTCTACAAGAGTATATCGAGTCGATAGCGACCTCAACTAACCTATTCAGCTCTCATAGACCGTTTTTAGACTGTTCTGAAGGAGCTGGGCTTGAATAACTGACATTCGGTAGCCGCCAGCTGATTTGATTCCTGCTATGCATAGAACTATAGTCTGTCGAAGGAAGAAGACATTCTGGCAAGATGGGAAAATGACTGTAGCTCGATCAATATTGGTTCAAAACTTATAAATTTGGTTTCAAATTGTAGGTTAGAATGTTTTCTACAATTTGAGATCATATTAATAATTTTTGAACCAATATTGATCGAGCTGGAGTAATATTCCCATCTTGCCAGAGGGTCTTCTTTGCTTCAGCAGACTATACTAGAATACTGTTGTAGTTCTCAGGTTACGGCTATGTTATGGCAACGCTAAGAAGTGAACAGCGAATTAATGACTTGATTTGGAAACGTCGTCTGTCATAGAAACGCCAAACCTCAATTTATTTATAATGGACGATTAATAGTCTACAGCTGACGTCAAGGAGTAAGGCGGTTTCGTCTGTCTCTTGTAACGAATCATGATGGAACTCGTCATCTCTTGTAGGATGTAACTATCTAGGGTAACATACATCTATACGATGTAACGAATGTACGTACTAATAGCTGATGTAGAACATCTATTGTATGTTTTAATTTCGATAACATCATCTAGGCATAGCTGAATGACAACTCTTATTGAGAACATCAGCTGTTGGAATGCACAAGGAGCAGATGAAACTGCACAACTTTTTGTATGACAACGGGTGATGTTGGAGAGAGGAGATAAAGAATGGATTGTTGTAATAAGAAGAAGGATTGAAGAGTAAAAATAGGAAGAAAGACTGAATGAAGCGAAAATATTATAGTCTGTCTAAGGAAAGAAGATATTCTGGTAAAATGACTCAAGCTTGGTAAATATTGTTTCAAAATTTTGTCTAAAAATTGTGGAAAACATTTTGATCTACAATTTGAAACCGAATGTATAATTATCGAACCAAGATTGACCAAGCTGGAGTAATTTTCCCATCTTGCCAGAATGTCTTCTTTGCTTGGACAGACTAACGCCGGGGTTTTCCAAGCACACTCAAAGTTGAGGGACTCTCAAATTTTGATGAACAGCTGACATTTTCTATAATAAGTATAGGAAATGTAGTAAACTGTAGTAAACTTGAGGGTCCCTCAAATTTGAGTGTGCTTGGAAAAACCCGGCATATAACTGTAGAAGAAGTGAGTAATAATAAAGGTTGTAAGTAAGGATAAATAAAGGATGAATATAAGGAATGGGATAAGAAAAGTAAAAATGTGAGACGAGGAGGAGAAATTTTAGAAGGAGGAAAAGAGGAGGATGAGGAAGAAGAGGATAAGAAGAAAAAAGAAACTGGAGAGGAAAAATGAATAAATGTTATGAAAATAGTCGTAGACAAAAACAAAGATATTGGGAAAATATCTGAGTGAGCAGATGATGAAAATGGATAGAAAATAATATGGAAAAAGTGGAACTCAACGAAGAATGACAAGAATAGAATCAAGAATTGGACGAACAACAAAAACAAAAACTAGAATGAAAAATAAAGGCAAATATGAGAGACGAACTAAACAAGAAGAAGCAAAATATAAAAGATGAAGAGAAGTGTTTAGAACTCGTTTAGCAAGAATTCTTTGTTATCTTGAAGCCGCACTGCACCGACTGAAGTCTGGTCAAGTAAAGAAGACATTTTGGCAAGATGAGAAAATGACTACAGCTTGGTCAATATTGGTTCTAAAACTATAAATTTGGTCTCAAATTGAAAACCAGAATGTTTTCTACAATTTGAGTTGAGATTTCTAATTTTTGAACGAATATTGACCGACTTGTAGTCATTTTCCCATCTTACCAGAGTGTCTTCTTTGCTCGACTATAGCCATGCTTGGGGTCATGAACTGCTTTGGCTACCAAAGAAGCCGCTTTGCCGCCACAGATCATCTTTCATCTTGTTTTCTGAACAAGGTTCCCCCCATTTTACCCCCCTGAACCCCTCTAACACCCCTCCAACACCCTCCAACCCTCCCCCCCATAATATCCACCACACAATTACACAACAACCGAAATATCCGTGACATCCTATTTGGAGTTTTTATTAGGCTTTTAATCACAGCGGCGTAGCCTTTCTCGTATAGTCTGTCCAAGCAAAGAAGACATTCTAGCTAGATCGGAAAACGACTCCAGCTCGGTCAATATTGGTTCAAAAATTAAAAATTTGTTCGCAAATTGTAGAGCAGAATGTCTACTACAATTTGAGACAAAATTTATAATTTTTGAACCAATATTGACCGAGCTGGAGTCATTTTTCTATCGTTACAGAATGTCTTCTTTGCTTGGACAGACTTTACAATGGCTATGTAAATGAATGAAAGTTATGAGACGATTGAAACGTATTATTGGAGTCATATTTCAAAATGTTTGTGTAGAATATTTTCGGGAGGCGTTTGTTTTGAACGGATTCCATTCATGATTATTTGGAGTGATAGGCTTTTATAGAGACTGCTCAATGTAGTCAAAGCCTATAGAGCTTTTTGAGCTGGAATAATAATAATAATAATAATAATTTTTCCCTTCACTTACTATCTAAAGTCGCATTTCGCTCCCTGGAATCGAATACTAAAGTTTCACTTTTTCTCCCTAGGGACTAAAAGTAAACAGCTGATAACTCTTATTCCCTAGGGAGTAAAGTAAACTCATAAGAATAACATGAGTGACGTCATCTACCAGTGTAGCATTATTATGAAAAATTGATAAAAACAACTGATCACCTGTTACAGTAAAAAAATAGCTCTTTTTCGACATCTTTAGGTACAGGAAATAGCTGCGGCTTTTCGATTGTGAGGTTATGTCATCTCTACGACAGTATGGTAGATAACATTTATTATTTTTTTACACTTTTATAGTATTTTTTGGTGTAGGTGGAGGAGAATTTTTGTGTGCATTTCAGTACTAAATCACTTTTCTCCCTCGAGAAATTTCCGCCCTCAGCTATCCCTGGCAGGCATTGACATGTCTGCATGGGCATTGACACGGAGACTGCAGTCTCCCTCGGGGAGAAGAAGTTAAACATTAGTCCCTAGATGCACAAATAACTATTTCATACTCCCAAAGAGGGTTTTGGTAAACTAAATGACATATTTGGAATTGTTGTTTCAACTTTAGACTGTAAAGGTTTTATTGCAATTGTAATGTAATTCAAATTCAGCCTCCTCTATCAGTAACACATGAATTCACATAAAATTTTTCTAATGATGATCAACATCTGCTCTCGATGACATTAAACAATAAACTGAT
The DNA here is from genome assembly GCA_017141385.1 of Sogatella furcifera. Lineage (NCBI taxonomy): Eukaryota > Metazoa > Arthropoda > Insecta > Hemiptera > Delphacidae > Sogatella > Sogatella furcifera. The sequence continues at coordinate 3,931,406 of CM029548.1, read as the reverse complement.
GATAACTTATTATTATAAAAAATAGACAATAGGAAATAGACAAAACGTCACACATGTGAAAAAGCAGTGTTTAGTCCCGAATATTAAATATTGGATCGCGTTTTTTGAAATTTGGGTAACATTCACGCAATTTACGGTTCACAAACTCCTGCCTCATAATTCGATGCTCCAAAACTTCTATTGATTAGAATTACAAATCTATCATTATTTCATATCCAGTGATAACCCATGATTGTTAAGAAGTTGTGATTTCTAGCATATTTCAACTGTTATCTCATTAACCGTTCAAGTTACAAACTACTTACTTGTACTGTTGGCTCGTGCCCATGAAACAGGTGAAATGCCCGTATCTTTTACTGTACAGCACTTCACCCATTTCGTGGGCACGAGCCGCCAGTGGTTTCAGTTAACTTTGTAAAATTGTCGGCAAATTTTACGTAGAAAAGTATTATTTTGGAACCCTCATAAAGCCTTCAAAAATTATCAATTTTCCCCCATTTTTATCTCTTGTGAAAAGCATTTTTGGGGGGAACCATGAGACTGTTTCACTACTTTGTCACACTGGCGACTCGTGCCCACGAAACAGGTGAAGTGCTGTATAGTAAAAGATACGGACACCTCATCTGTTTCGTGGGCACGAGCCGCCAGTGCTTTGTCATAGAGAATGCAAATCAAAGTAGATTAATTACCTTGCTTTACATTCTTCGTGACATGAGAAATCGGCCTGGGAAGTTTTTCGCATTCCTCCCGGATCACTCTGTGTAACTGAATCAGAAATAATGAAAAAAATTGAATATCCCAAGATTTACAGACATAATTAACAACTGCATGTAACTGACAACTGTTTGTTGTATGCATGCAAACTGGAATTACTAATTAATATGATATCGCTGTCATATTTGACACCAGAAAATATGAGAGGAACAGGTATTGAAGGCAGTTCATTAACTGGGGTTCACTTTGAACACGCGAATATGATCTGGTCGAGCAAAGAAGACATTCTGGCAAGATGGACAAATGACTCCAGCTTGGTCAATATTGGTTCAAACGTAATGAATTTTGTATAAAAATTTAGAGGAGAATATTTTCTACAATTTAAGATCAAATTCATAATTTTTGAACCTTTATTGACCGAGCTGAAAGCATTTTCGCATCTTGCCAGAATGTCTTATTTGCTCGATCAGACTGTAACGAGGCTCCATTTTTAATTATACAGGGTGTTTCAGGAGGAATGTGCAATACTTCTCAGGCTGATTCCTTACACCAAGTAGACAAAAAATTTCCATGGGACCAACCCCAAAAACGCTTTGTTACTGAGATAACAATGGCGGAAAATTGATATTTTTCAAAATATATTAATTTTTCTAATTTTTAGAGGCTTTAGTGAGGTTCTGAAATGATCAATTCCTATGTAAAACTAGCTGAGGAATTCAATGAAACCAGTTCCAAGTTTGTAACTGCAACGGTTATTGAGATAATTGTAAAATATGCTAGAAAACGCCATTTTTCAACAATAAGGGTTATAACTGGATAAGGAATCATAAAATTGTATTTTTCATTAATGGAAGTTGAAGAGAGTCGGATTCTAAAAAAAAGTTGAATGGCGGTGATTGTGTAAATCTCACCCAAATCTCAGAAATAGCGATCAAAAATCGCTACTAAACACAAATTCATCACTTGTGCTATGTTTTGTCAATTTGAAGAAGAAGAAGAAGAAGAAGAAGAAGAAGAAGAAGAAGAAGAAGAAGAAGAAGAAGAAGAAGAAGAAGAAGAAGAAGAAGAAGAAGAAGAAGAAGAAGAAGAAGAAGAAGAAGAAGAAGAAGAAGAAGAAGAAGAAGAAGACCAAGAAGAAGCGGGTGACAAAGATTAATAACATGTAAATTTGCCTCGATTACTCGTTGTAGAAGGGTATCAGTATCGAGTGTTGTGAAAAAACTGGCATATGAAATAAGTTTAATATCATTTTCCAAAGTTGATAATATTATGAGACTTGATTTTCGACATCATAATTATATTATTATTATTCATCATGATCTCCAACATACACCGACCATATTCAACTGTTACTGCATTTGTAGGCTTATGCATTGAGTTCAATATTATTTTACTTCTTCACAGATAGATATATGGTAAACTCATCAGTACTTTCGATTCTATATAGGTCAGTCAGTATCAATACTATATTAGTGAGTACCGAATATTGATCAGAATACTAATATAATCGATCTTTTTAGTTACTGTATAGGTCAGTATCGATAAGTGAGTAAATATAGGCCACAGAATACTGATATACAGGTATGATGTATATAATACATCGATATTCTTGATATAATCGATCTTTTCCGTTATTGGCTGGCTTGCTTCTGCAAGCAACACTGATGCTATAGTCTGCCCATCCAAGCAAAGAAGACATTCTGGCAAGATGGGAAAATGACTCCAGCTCGGTCAATACTGATCCAAAAATCATAAATTTGTTCTGAAATTGTGGAAAACATTCCGATCTGCAACTTGAAACAAAATTTATAATTTTCTCACCAATATTGACCGGGCTGGAGTCATTTTCCCATCTTGTTAGAATGTCTTCTTTGCTTGGACAGACTATGCATTATTTTGAAATTGAATTAATCTATTTTTACCTTATATGCCATCTTAAATGGAGGCGGATCCACTTCAACTTTTATTATCAACTTGTACTTATTTGGCATGTAGTTCTAATATAGGATAAATTTTAACAAAATAAGGTTTTTGATTTTAATGAAAGTGGCTGCAGCAGTTGTATTGAATGGGTCAAGAATATTGATGAAAATTCGAATAATTGTTCGAAATTTCAAAAACTTCGACAATCATGAAGGAGTGAGTGAATACACCATATGACTATAACCTACAATCAATAATTTTCCAATAGAAAATTAGGAAGAACTGGAAATACAATATTATTTTACTGTTCTATGGAATAGAACAAACAGATATTGTCAATTCTACCGTTCATTTTTGGAACAGGACCATGGTTTCGTGGCCGCACAGGTTACATTTTCAAGCTGATTTTACAACATCACAACCATCCTAAAACTTTCTTAGAATTTCTTTACAATGGAGAGTCCGTAGACCCACTGACGGCTCGTACCCACAGTAAGTGAAGTGCCAGTATCTTATACTGTACAGCACTTCACCTGACTCGTGGACACTAGCCGCCAGTGCATAGATCTACACTGTTCGTTGTTTTTCGTATTTGTTTTTGTTTGTTGAAGGGTTCCAATTTAATTTGGTGCTTTCGAATGATTCAATTAGTATAGGTTCTCTTGCCCTTTTACAATTTCTCCAACAACCCTTCTAGTTTCACAATAATCTTTGAATATGTTCAAATAACCTTAATCTGAATAAATTTTGAATTTATGTGTGTTTTCTTTCCAGTTGTGTGTTTTTCACTTGTGATTCAAGAATGTAATTCTGTTTGGTTCCTTTTCAACTGAATTTAAATGAGTTTCAGATTACTTGCTCGAAATTGATCATTATTGTTGATATATTATGATTATTGTACAGCTAACGCCAAAAGGTCATCAGTTTCGTCTGTCCCTTGTACGTGATGCAGCCTAACCCACTAACAGCTGATGTAATGCATCTATTGTCAACTCCCGATTCGAAATAATCGGGAATAGGAATCAAAAATAATTCGGAATAATCATCTAGGAATAGCTAAATGACAATGATAATTATAGTCGTCAATATTAGCTGTTGGAGCGCACAGGGAGCAGACGAAACCGCCCAACATTTTTACGTCAACTACACCTTTCAATGAAAGTCAATCTACCTTAATATTTCCAATAGACTTCATAGACTCAACATACCTAGAACAGATTTGAAAATGGGAATTGGAAAATATAAGATAGTTTGATTCAGGCTACAACTTCCAAGATACACGATATGGTATCAAATGAGGATGATGTATGGAGTTTCATACAGTATTACAGATATAGTCTGTTCAAGCAATGAAGAGCCTCTGGCAAGATAGGAGAATGACTCCAGCTTGGTCAATATTTGTTCCAGAATTATAAATGTGGTAGATCAAATAATTCCCTACAATTTGAGATCAAATTGATAATTTTTGAACCAATATTGACCGAGATTGAGTCATTTTAGTCGATTTAGATTTAGTCGAATTATATCAGCTTCGTCGATATTTGTTCCAGAATTATAAATGTGGTAGATCAAATAATTCCCTACAATTTGAGATCAAATTGATAATTTTTGAACCAATATTGACCGAGATTGAGTCATTCTCACATCTTGCCAGAGTGTCTTCTCTGCTTGGTCTGACTATATCAGTAGTCAGACAAGTATGATGAATAGCCATATCATAATCTTCTGCAATGTCTGCTATGTTATTATGTGCTATGCTATGTTTTCTAAGACTAGGCTATATTGATCAGGTTGATGGTTGCATCGTGCGTTACAAGATACTGTTGAAACTGACATAGGTGTAATTAAATGGTTCGAACGTTCTATCGAACTGACGGAAATTTCAAAAATTATCTTATACATGTTATCCAGTGAGAGGTTAGATACTATTCCATATTTTTTAAGGTGATATCTAGAATATCCAGAGGGTGGTATCAGAATATCTAAAGTTAAAGTATTTATAATCTTGTTACAAATAAACAAGAAAACAAAATAAAACAAGAAAAAAATATTCTGAATTTTTCTTTGAAACAAAAGCCGTGATAAGTCTATCAAGATCTAGGAAATGGCTGCATTCGAATGAATAAAATGGCGGAGCCCACTGTGAGTGATAACGTTGAAGCTCTGTGATTGGACGAGACCTCCCACTCCTACTCCCACTCCTACTCTCAATCCTACTCCCACTCCGGCAGACGCTGACCAATAGGAGTCGAGCATTTTTAGAGACATGCACAGGAAAATGTATCTTCCGTACTTCCTTCCGATGGATGGCAATCTGATACGATTTATAACATATAAACCTATATTATATACTTATGTTTAATATAAACCCAGGTATTAATAATATATACATAGTAAAGTAGACCATTTTAAAGGATATATTAGTTTATGGCACTGGCGGCTCGTGCCCACGAAACAGGTGAAGTGCTGTGTGGTAAAAGATATGAGGACTTCACCTGTTTCATGGGCACGAGCCGCCAGTGGTTTATGGTACAATCACTATTATTTATTGAAAATTCAAAGTATGTACGGAAATCTCTCACGAAGATCATTATCCTAGTAGAGTGAAATTAAAATATATATATATATATATATTTATTTAATTAGAATGGTAAGGCAAAGGAAAGAAAGTCACCGCAGGAGCTTGGTGCTTCAACATAATCATAGTCTGTCCAAGCAAAGAAGACATTCTGGCAAGATAAGAATATGAGATAAGATAATTATGATATAAGATATGAATATGATTCCAGCTCTGTCGATATTGGTTCATTAATTCTAATATACAATTTGGGACCAAGTTTATGATTTTTGAACCAATATTGACCGAGTCTTTTTTGCATCTTGGCAGAATGACTTCTTTGCTTGGTCAGACTAATACATCTACTAAAACTATATGGAAAGCTCTGTATACCTCTGTAGGATATTGAGGAGGTAATATTGGTGTACAGCATAGGAAGGCAGAAAATAATACTGCATAATATTGTGATTATCTTACACTGGCGGCTCGTACCCACGAAACAGGTGAAGTGCCCGTATCTTTTACAGTACAGCACTTCACCTGTTTCGTAGGCACGAGCCGCCAGTGATTATCTATTATGCATGATACACTTGGTGATGGCTCAATTGATCCAGATAGGCTAAGCAGATAATAGCGGGACGCGGATAAAATGTGTGCAATACAGTGAAATCTGAATTAATTTGTGAAAAAGGAGACTTGCTCTGCAAAATAATAGCAGCAACAACTGACTCACAGTAGATAAGAAGTAACCGAAGCTATGTATTTTTTTGCAGTACGGAAGAGATAAGCGAACGTAATATATTGTACAAGTTTTGTACAAGCGAACAAGTATTGTACAAGCGAATTGTACAAGTTGTTCCTACGAGTGGGAAGAAGTGGACTGCAATTTGATAGTGGAATGGGAAAGATGGCTGAAATGGAACTCAGAGGAGAGAATAGGATAATATGATGAAGAAATGGAGAACAAAAGGAAGAAGAACTGGTAGAAAAGGAGAAAAAGAAGGGATGGAGAATAGAAGAAAATGAGAAACAAGATTTAGAGGAACAAGGAGAAAGTGGAGAGGGAAAAAGGACGAGTAAGTCGAAAAAAGGAAGTTTAAAAAATACAAAGAAACGGGAAAAGGAATGGACAATATAAATGAGATTGATAATATGTAGAAAATATGACGGAAGCATTAAGAAAAGTAGATGGTCAATAAGAGGATATAATATGTAAATTTATATGAAGTTAGGCGGTTTCGTCTGCTACCACCTGTTTCGTGCCCACAAAACTAGTGAAGTGTCCGTATCTTTCTTCACTTCAGCCTGTTTCTCACGAGCCGCCAGTGTATGGTACTTGAGCGTAGATTATATATGCCCAGATGATGTTTTTGAAATGAAAAGAGACAATAATAGATGCCTTACATCAGCTGTTATTAGGTTGCATCACGTACAAGAGACAGACGAAACCGCCTCACTTTTTGGCGTCAGCTATAGTTAAATGAGATTGCAAAGTTTGAAATTGAAAAGTTCAAGAAAGTGATGAGGAAGGAGTAGAAGAAGACAAAGAAGGGAATAGAGCGAAAAATGAAATGAGAAGGAAGCGAAAGGAGATGTAAAGGAAAAGTAACACATGAAAATAAGATTAAAAAAGAATCGCAAAATGGGATGACTTATTATAGGATCGAGGATAACACATGAAAAAGTAGAGGAAAATTGTTCACTATACAAATTCTTGAATTGAAGACTGATGAGAGTAGAGTAACGAAGAAAAATGATAAGAAAAAGTGAAAAATTTGAAGTTGTTCTCCAACATGTCATTCATCTTGTTCAAAAGTTTGTAGTTTCGGCTTTCAGCTTTGAAATGTTAGCCCGCCCATCCCCGCATGCTAAATACACGGGCCCATCTCATCAATCACTGCAGCTTTTTTAGACCATCATCATCAATCGTTGCAAGGATTCTAAGGTGTGATCGTAACTCGTATGAAATTACTCTTTTGCAGAGTTCCAGACGGAGTATTTAAATTTTTTTAATGAAGTATAATCGTATAATCACCATCATCTACATTATCCAATCCTGATCAGTTACCGAATTCCCAAAAGTATTGGGAAATAATTACTATTTTGGTGAGCCTCAAAAAATTTAAAATTGGGAATTTTGTTCAAAAATTATGAATTAATTTCAAATTAATAAAATTATGTTTTTTAAATGACCATTTTTTAATGAAAATTTTGAAAAATGACGTTTTTTCACCATTGTTATCTCAGTAACAAAGCAGATCTGGGTGTGTGTGCTACGGAACCTTTTTTATTAATAGGTGTAGGCTAAGTAATCAGCCTGAGAAGTAGTCCAGAAATATCCTGTAAACCTGAATAGAAAAATCTTACCCTATCTTTATCGTCTCCTTTCAGCTTGCTATCCTTTTTTCTATTCCTTCTTCCTTATTCCTTCTTCTTCATCCCCGCATCCTCGTAATGTTGTCTCTCTATTTTTTGCCTTCATCCTCTCTCCACGTTTATTCTTCTTCATTTTTCTCCTTCATTTCCTTCTTGCTCTCTTTTCAATTATCAATCATCTTTTTGTGCATCGTTTTCATTTTTTCCTTTCTATGTTTCTCGTCTTTAACATCTTTGTTTTGCCATAAAATTTAATGTGCCACTACATACACTGACTCATCTGATGTTCTTCTTTAGTCCAGTTCAGCAAATAAGACATTCGGGCAAGATGGGATAATGACCCCAGCTCGGTCAATATTGATTCAAAAATTATGAAATTGAAGAGCAGAATTTTCTCTACACTTTGAGACCAAATTTATAATTTTTGAATCAACATTGACCAAGCTGGAGTCATTTTTCCATCTTGCCAGAATGTCTTCTTCGTAGAGAAAAAATTTCTGTTTACTTTGAGAACAAATTTTATTTTTAAATCAATATTGACCAAGCTTGAGTAATTTTTTCATCCTGTCAGAATGTCATCTTTGTAGAGCAGAATTTTCTCTACACTTTGAGACCAGATTCATAATTTTTGAATCATTATTGACCGAGCTGGAGTCAATTTTTCCATCTTGCCAGAATAGCTTCTTTGTAAAATAGACATTTTCCAACATTTTGAGACCAAATTTATAATTTTTGAATCAATATTGTCCGAGCTGGAGTCATTTTCTCATCTTGCCAGAATGTCTTCTTTGCTCGATCAGACTATATCACTCGTAGTCAGTCCAAGCAAAAAAGAGCCTCTGGCAATATGAGAAAATGACTCCAGCTCGGTCAATAATGGTCCAAAAATTATAGATTTGTTTTAATTGTAGTAAACATTCTGATCTACAATTTGAGACCAAATCAATAATTTTTTTACCAATATTGACCAAGTTGGAGTCATTTTTCCATCTTGCCAGAATGTCTTCTTCGCTTGGACAGACTGTCTTCTTGCAGTGCTTCCGTTGTCCTTACAAGGAGTGCAGCAGAGCAGAGTGCACTGTGGGTCATCCTGTTGAGTGGGATGGCGATTGGCGACGCAACTAGAGCAACCGACCAACGATGTCCGAAAAAATGCAACCAGAGTGAAAGTGGTCTGTGAGAGGTGACCACAACATACTCTGCCAACGCCAACACACTCACTATCTTCTCATTCAAACCACACTCGTCTTCTCACTTACTCCATATTCTTTTACTTCTTTTGCTTATTCTTCTTGTTCTTGTTCTTGTTCTTCTTCTTGTTCTTGTTCTTGTTCTTCTTCTTCTTCTTCTTCTTCTTCTTCTTCTTCTTCTTCTTCTTCTTCTTCTTCTTCTTCTTCTTCTTCTTCTTCTTCTTCTTCTTCTTCTTCTTCTTCTTCTTCTTCTTCTTCTTCTTCTTCTTCTTCTTCTTCTTCTTCTTCTTCTTCTTCTTCTTCTTCTTCTTCTTCTTCTTCTTCTTTTCTTTCTTCTTCTTCTTCTTCTTCTCTTTCTCTTCCTCTTCTTCTTCTTCTTCTTCTTCTTTTCTCCTTCTTCTTCTCTTGTTCTCTTCTTTCTTCTTCTTCTTCTTCTGTTCTTCTTCTCTTCTTCTTCTTCTTCTTCTTCTTCTTCTTCTTCTTCTTCTTCTTCTATTCTTGTTCTTGTTCTTGTTCTTCTTCTTCTTCTTTTCTTGTTCTTGTTCTTTTCTTCTTTTCTTCCTTTCTTTTCTCTTTCTTCTTCTTCTTCTTTCTTGTTCTTGTTCTTGTTCTTGTTCTTGTTCTTGTTCTTCTTCTTCTTCTTGTTCTTGTTCTTGTTCTTTTCTTCTTCTTGTTCTTGTTCTTGTTCTTGTTCTTGTTCTTGTTCTTGTTCTTGTTCTTGTTCTTGTTCTTGTTCTTGTTCTTGTTCTTGTTCTTGTTCTTGTTCTTGTTCTTGTTCTTGTTCTTGTTCTTGTTCTTGTTCTTGTTCTTGTTCTTGTTCTTGTTCTTGTTCTTGTTCTTGTTCTTGTTCTTGTTCTTGTTCTTCTTCTTGTTCTTTTCTTTCTTGTCCTTTTCTTCTTCTTCTTCTTGTTCTTCTTCCTTTTTCCTTCTCTCCTTCTTCTTCTTCTTCTTCGTCTCTACTTCTTCTCCTTGTTCTTTTTCATCTTCTTCTTCTTCTTTTCTTTTCTTTTCTTCTTCTTCTTCTTGTTCTTCTTCTTTCTTTTCTTCTTCTTCTTCTTGTTCTTTTCTTTTCTTCTTGCTTCTTCTTCTTTCTTCTTCTTCTTCTTCTCCTTCTTGCTTCTTCTTTTCTTCTTCTTCTTGCATTTTCTTCTTCTTTTCTTTTCTTTCTCTTTTCTTTTCTTTTCTTCTTCTTTCTTCTTTTCTTTTCTTTCTTCTTCTTCATCTTCTCCCTTTCTCACCTGTAACACACCATTCAAACAGCCATCACTGACGCTCAATCACTCCCTCTGCATTTATTCATGAGTTTATCAAAACACCACATCATGCCAAACCCGGCAACTGCGTTAAAAAGATCTATTTAGCTGTTCGCTCAAATTCTCCCCCTCACTTACACTATCTAATGTAACCTCCAACTCCTAATACATTGTATCCACCTATCTTATACCTGTTACACTGAGTCGGAAGTCACATCGATTGTAGGTAAGGTGATAAAAACTGTGTTAAATAAACATAAGCCGCCTCAAAGTCGTAAAGTTGGTGTAGTATGCATTGTTTTCATCTCTGTATTCCTACTATATCTGTGTATATTGTGATTGGTTTATGTGCACCTATATTGTAAGTAGACAGTGAGTGGTTGGACATAAACAATGGAAATGATGGAAGAGGTGGAGGAAGAGGAGGAGGAGGAGCAGGAGAAGGAGGCCCTGTTTATAGTGATGTTTGGCACACTTGTTTCGCCTCACCTATTTATTCGTTTTCCGTCTTCTGCTCTTCTTCTTCTTGTTCTTGTTCTTTTTCTTCTTCTTCTTCTTCTTCTTCTTCTTCTTCTTCTTCTTCTTCTTCTTCTTCTTCTTCTTCTTCTTCTTCTTCTTCTTCTTCTTCTTCTTCTTCTTCTTCTTCTTAGTCTTCTTCTTCTTCTTCCTTATTGCCGGCGAATGCTTGCCTCATGGATGAATAATACAATAATTTAGCCTAAAATGGTCCACACATTCTTATTTATTTCAATCATTGATTCATTAATTTATCTAATATGACAAAAATAAATAAGTACCCTCATTGTATTCCAATACAATTTTCATCAATTGATGATAAATGAATGGTAAGAGAAGAAATTGAGTTTTATTATTGAATTGAGGTTTTAATTCAAGAGTTATCTTTTTAAGGAGTTCTTTTAGGCTGATGCCGCACTGCCGGTGGGTGGAGCCTGGAGGGTGGAGGGTAGTTGGTAAGTCTATAGAACATACACACCATCCACATTAATACATCGTATGAATGATATGACGTCATACTGTATTTGAGGTTATGTTGTCCATATTTAAGAATTTCAAGATGGCGGCTGAACACATACCATTCATACGATGTATTACTGTGGATGGTGTGTATGTTCTATAGATTTACCAACTACCCTCCACCCTCCAGGCTCTACCCACCGGCAGTGCGGCCTCAGCCTTAAAGGAGAAAAAATGTATAAAAAGGTGGTACACAGTTATTAATTTTTTCGTGAATATTATCGTGACAGTGGAGCTTTTTTCTTTGCTGTGAAGCTATGTAGCCAGTCCGGCATTGTATAACAAGTGAGGTGACCTGATGTCAGACAATCGAGACTAGATTCTCCTAGTTATCTGTCCCGACCAGTCAACGAATACCTCGTAAATTGAGCAGACGACATCGCCACGCCAGGGTGCGGAGTTCACATAAATTCAATCTCTGCTGACTTCTCTACAGCTGCTGATGCCATACGTAAACTATGTTGATAGAGTAACTTGTCCAAACAAAGAAGACATTCTTGCTAGATGGGAAAATGACTCCAGCTCGGCCAATATTGGTTCAAAAATAAAAAATTTAGTCTGAAATTATAGTTCAGAATGTTTCCTACAACTTGAGATTAAAATTATCAGTTTTGAATCAATATTGACCGAGCTGGAGTCAATTTCCCATCTAGCAAGAATGTCTTCTTTGCTTGGACAGACTATAGTCGCGATGATCTCAAGATGTTCAGCGCATCTTGTTATCTTTCGGATGGCGACACGTATTTCAGTCGTCTATCGCAGCTCTAATTTGAAATTATTTGAAGCCTGAAAACGCCGTACAAGCAGAAAACTGTAGTCAAGCAATATTCAAAGCTTAAATCGGCCAAAGCCGAAGCAGGTGAAGTGCTGTACAGTAAAAGATACAGGCACTTCACCTATTTCGTGGGCACGAGCCGCCAGTGAAATCAGCAGGATTCTGGAAACTGCTAACTCACTTTCTTATTCAATCAGAAACGTCCAACTCTAGTGACACTGTTAGTGAAATACAGGCAACTCCTAACTCAAGTTAGTGCTGTGATTGGCTATAAATATAATGGAATAGGAATTTCTCATCTAAAGTGTGATAGGCTGCAAAGATGGATTCACTATTTTGTGATTGTTTAGTATTGTCTGTCCAAGCAAAGAAGACATTCGGGCAAAATGGGAAAATGAGTACAGTTCCAAGACAATTTTAGAAAAATAATACTTGCTTCACAGAGCCTTGAGTTTGCTTTTGGTTTCCAGATTTCAATTTTTAAGACAAATCTTTTATCTGGAGAAAATTTTTCTTTACCTGCAGAAAATCTTGGAAATTGTATTATTGAATTTTAGTTTTATTGCAATTTGATGCTGAACAAATAAATCATTTTGTATGAGAAATTAGCCTGGAAATATTTGAGAGAAAACTTTATTCATTTGCTCAACCTGATCAATATCTGTTAATCGTGTCTATCATCAAAAATATTTCTATGAATTCAAGTTGGGCGCTGTAAGTTGACCACAAAATGGCGAATGCTGCGTCTACCCCCTTTTCATCTCTTCTGCTCGTTCTGCTCCTAGTGTGCTTCAACAGCTGATGTTGTCAATTAGAGTTGAAATCAAAACAGATGATAGATGCTCTACATCAGCTGTGAGTACAACTTCACGTGCAAGGGACAGACGAAAGCGCCCAACGTTATTTCGTAAGCTATACGCTAATGTTACGCTTTGTTAAGGTTGAGTGGTAGAAAGGACTTCCTAGTCCTAACTCCGCCTGAAAAAGGATATTTTCATTTCATTTCTAATGAAAAACTTGTGGTGTAAGCAGGACCTCCAAAATAACTACATACCTAGGTATTTAGGAGGTCCTGGTAGCCTATAAAAATCAATCATGTAAGATGGAGTAGGATTCATTATAATATTGAACAAAGGAATATGATAAGAGATTTGGATGAGGAAGACGATCTAGAAAGGAAACGTTACGAATATAGTCTGTCCAAGCAAAGAAGACCCTTAGGCAAGATGGGAAAATGACTTGAGCTCGGTCAATTTTGGTTCAAAAATTATCAATTTGATCTCAAATTCTAGTAAAAAATCAACTACTACTAAGACCACATTTATAATATTATTGAACAAATATTGACCAAGCTGGAGTCATTTTCCCATTTTGCCAGAGGGTCTTCCTTGCTTGGACAGATTTTAGAAGCATGATTAAAACACGAAAAAAATGAATATAAATAAAGTGTAGAAGGAGAGAGAGAACGAGCAGAAGATTTTCTCGGCGTGAAATCGGTAAGAACCGTAAATTATGTTCAAAAGTCGCCAACTGCTAACGAAGAAGATACGGATCTCTGCTTTCTATCATCAACAATTTAAATATCAACTGGCTTCGAAAATTCCTCGGTTCCATAATGGATTAGCTTGTAAATAATGTCGACCTCATCACTAACCGCTTATCTTGCCGCTAATCGTGTCACTTTATTGAATATAAAACTTTCAAACTTGTAGTAAATCATCATTACGCGCACAAAAGTATCCATTCATTCATTAGGTAGAATTTTTATGAATGGACTGTTCGTTTCTCGTACGTTGAATGCTTTTTTGTATACAGAGTGTTTCAGGAGGAATGTGCAATACTTCTCTGGCTGATTCCTTACATCAAGTAGACAAAAAAGTTCCATGTGACCCACCCCCAAAAACGCTTTGTTACCGAGATAATGGCGGAAAATTGAGATTTTTCGAAATATATTAATTTTTCTAATTTTTTAGAGGCTCTAGTGAGGTTCTAAAATAATCTATTCCTATGTAAAATTAACATAACAAAATTAAGATTTACACAATCGCCGCCATTTAACTTTTCCTTCAGAATCCGGCTCTCTTCAACTTCCATTAATGAAAAATACAATTTTATGATTCCTTATCCAGTTATTGTTAAAAAATGGCGTTTTCTAGCATTTTTTCCCAATTATCTCAATAACCGTTAAAGTTACAAACTTGGAACTGGTTTCATTGAATTCCTCAGCTAATTTTACATAGGAATTGATTATGTCAGAACCTTACTAAAGCCTCTAAAAAATGAGAAAAATTAATATATTTTGAAAAATCTCAATTTTCCGCCATTGTTATCTCAGTAACAAAGCGTTTTTGGGGGTTGGTCCAATGGAACTTTTTTGTCTACTTGTTGTAAGGAATCAGCCTGAGAAGTATTGCACATTCCTCCTGAAACACCCTGTATATAGAGATTCTATTGGATGAATCAGAGATAAAACTCAAACTTGACAATTTGTTGTTGTCAATCGTTTTCAATAATTGTTAAAGTTACAGATTCTAGAATTACATGATTGAGTCCAGCATCCGTCATGGGAGTCATACATTAATCGTGAATTTTATGATTGAATCGAGCATTCGTGATTGAAGTCATACAGTAATCGTGAACACGAATTGCAAATTATAAAATTATCAGTTAGCGATCGCCGAATTTCGCACTTCTATTGGTATTATACTCGTGACCAGGAGCTATCAACAGTACCTGGCCACAGCTACACAATTTGCAAGTACATAGTTGAACAATTTGAAACTTTTTACCAGCAGCTGTGGCCAATCTTGGTAGTAACTGCCTGAGATGTTGCCTGTAATGTGCTGTGATATCACTGGCGGCTCGTGCCCTCAAAACAGGTGAAGTGCTGTACAGTAAAAGAAACGGGCACTTCACCTGTTCCGTGGGTACGAGACGCCAGTGTTATAACTATGTCTTATAGTATATTATAATGATTGTATGATAGGTAATTATTCCTATATCTGTAGGTATAATCTGACCAAGATTATTTTTTATTTTTTGTCGAGAAAACATTCTGGCGAGTAACTTGCACATCACTTGTACACACCATTCAAGTTACTTGCATCTTGTGGACAAGTGATCTCAAGCTACTTGCATTGTGTGGACAAGTGAAGAAGAAGAAGAAGAAGAAGAAGAAGAAGAAGAAGAAGAAGAAGAAGAAGAAGAAGAAGAAGAAGAA
The DNA here is from genome assembly GCA_017141385.1 of Sogatella furcifera. Classification (NCBI taxonomy): domain Eukaryota; kingdom Metazoa; phylum Arthropoda; class Insecta; order Hemiptera; family Delphacidae; genus Sogatella; species Sogatella furcifera. The sequence continues at coordinate 3,916,363 of CM029548.1, read as the reverse complement.
GAAGAAGAAGAAGAAGAAGAAGAAGAAGAAGAAGAAGAAGAAGAAGAAGAAGAAGAAGAAGAAAAGAAGAAGAAGAAGAAGAAGAAGAAGAAGAAGAAGAAGAAGAAGAAGAAGAAGAAGAAGAAGAAGAAGAAGAAGAAGAAGAAGAAGAAGAAGAAGAAGAAGAAGAAGAACAAGAAGAAGAAGAAGAAAGAAAGAAGAAGAAGAAGAAGAAGAAGAAGAAGAAGAAGAAGAAGAAGAAGAAGAAGAAGAAGAACAAGAACAAGAAGAAGAAGAAGAAGAAGAAGAAGAAGAAGAAGAAGAAGAAGAAGAAGAAGAAGAAGAAGAAGAAGAAGAAGAAGAAGAAGAAGAAGAAGAAGAAGAAGAAGAAGAAGAAGAAGAAGAAGAAGAAGAAGAAGAAGAAGAAGAAGAAGAAGAAGAAGAAGAAGAAGAAGAAGAAGAAGAAGAAGAAGAGGCAGATGAGTGATGAGACTACGCACATAATTTCGGGATCACTCTTCCACTTGCTTGACGTTTACAAACGATGAGCGAGATTTGAACGAGTTAAGAGTTATAGTCTGTCCAAGCAAAGAAGACCCTCTGGCAAGATGAAAAAATGACTCCAGCTCGGTCAATATTGGTTCAAAAATTATTAATTTAGTCTCAAATTGTAGATCGGAATGTTTCCTACAATTTAGTCTAAATTAAAAATTTTTGAACCAATATTGACCGAGCTGGAGTCATTTCCGCATCTTGCTAGAGGGTCTTATTTGCTTGTACAGACTATAGTAATTTAGGTGGCTGCAGCAATTAAGTGTCGGGGCTTGTAACTGTTGTCACCCCGCCGGCTAGTTTTCAAACTGATGACTCCAGTTTTTGGCAACGGACCTGCTACAGTATTCTAATTAATGCGAAGGAGATTAGATTGGATTTGAAAAATTCATTCATACAAATGCATACATTTTATGCAATAGCCTATCATATACTTATACAAAATTAGATTAGATTAGATTCGATATACATGAGTAGGCTACAATAGTGGATTTGATTAGATTCGATATACTGTATTATACAGGGTGTTTCAGGAGGAATGTGCAATTTTTCTTAGGCTGATTCCTCACACCAAGTAGACAAAAAAGTTCCATGGGACCATCCCCCAAAAACCCTTTTTTACCGAAATAACAATGGCGGAAAATTGAGATTTTTCAAAACATATTAATTTTTCTAATTTTTTAGAGGCTTTAGTGAGGTTCTAAAATAATCAATTCCTATGTAAAATTAGCTGAGGAATTGAATGAAACCAGTTCCAAGTTTGTAACTTTAGCGGTTATCGAGATAATTGAAAAAATATGCTAAAAACCCCCATTTTTCAACAATAAGGGTTATAACTGGATAAGGAATCATAAAATTGTATTTATTATTAATGGAAGTTGAAGAGAGTCGGATTCTAAACAGAAAGTTGAATGGCGGCGATTGTGTAAATCTCACCCAAATCTCAGAAATAGCGATCAAAAATCGCAAAATCGCTACTAAACACAAATTTATCACTCTTGTCAATTTTGCGATTTTTGATCGCTATTTCTGAGATTTGGATAAGATTTACAGAATCGCCGCCATTTAACTTTTTCTTTAGAATCCGACTCTCTTCAACTTCCATTGATAAAAAATACAATTTTAGGATTCCTTATCCAGTTATAACCCTTATTGTTGAAAAAATGGCGTTTTCTAGCATATTTTTCCAATTATCTCAATAACCGTTGTAGTTACAAACTTGGAACTGGTTTTATTGAATTCCTCAGCTAATTTTACATAGGAATTGATCATTTTTGAACCTCACTAAAGCCTCTAAAAAATTAGAAAAAGTAATATATTTTGAAAAATCTCAATTTTCTGCCATTGTTATCTCGTTAACAAAGCGTTTTTGGGGGTTGGTCCCATGGAACTTTTTTGTCTACTTGGTGTTATGAATCAGCCTGAGAAGTATTGCACATTCCTCCTGAAACACCCTGTATACTAGTAGTTCTGTGAACAGTAGACCTTACGAAGTCACCCATGGATGGGGCGTTATTCATGAAGGGAATACTTAGTTATGTTGAGTTTCATCATAGCTTCCTTTAATAGAAGGCCTTGGCCTAAAAATTGACAACTATGTAGAGTAGGAAATTGGGTCCATTTAAAAGCATTGAAATCATTTTCCAATCAGCTGTTGTAATGGATGCGTTTCTTTTGTGCATTCTCACATTTGACTTCCTACAAATCATAAGCTATTTTGATAAATAACTGTCTATTCTTAATCTTTTTTGCTAATATCTATCACAATCTATTACAAAAAACACAAAAGGAATCCTATTCGAAGAGTTTCATGAACGTTTTTCATGAAAATTATGCTCAAAGAGAGAAAAACCAACATGCACGATTTGTATTTGTAATTAATGCTTTCATATGGAAAGACTGTGACTACGGCGCGACGTTGCCATATTATTACGGCACGGCCTTCTATTAAAGGAAGCTATGGTTTCATTAATTGCATGCGTCATCACATGCAATTATAATAATAAACTCGACAGCTGGTTAAGCATTAATAAGTCTATAGTGTGAGTTCTCCTATGTTCAGAAGTATAAATGTATCTATATCTATAAAAGCGAAATGGCACTGACTGACTGACTGATACATTCATTCATTCATTCATCACCAGAACTAGAAATCCACTGAACCGAATGCGTTCAAATTAGGCAGGCATGTTCAGTTGGACGTTTAGACGCGTGCTAAGAAAGGATTTTGAAAACTTTTCAAGGATACGCCAAATATTTAAGTTTTTCTACAGTTTTCCGGCGTTTTCTCAATTTTTTCGAGAACCAATCGGTAGAAAATGTTGATATTTGGTAGGTAGGTTCAGATAAGGTCTAGAAATGTTGTGTTAAGATATTTTTGAATTCCGTTCAAGATTACGCCAGTAATCAGGTTTTTCAGAATTGTAGATGTATTGCGGGTTGCATATCTTTCGCCTTGATACGACCAATCCTTAATTCAATGGATCAGTGAGATTATAGATAAACTAATTTGGAAGATATTGAATCAAGTTTCAAGCTATGTCCGATATAGTAGCCAAGGTTACGCTCAATATTAGCGTTTGACTATTTTTCGGAATTTTCAGAGTTTGTCTTGGATTTTTCGAGAGTAAATTGGTAGAAAATGTCAAAATTTGGTAAACAGGTCCAGATTAGGTCTAGAAATGCTGTGTTCAATGAATTTTAAATCCCTTCTGAACGGAATTTGCAGGCGAGCGAAGCGAGCCTGTCTTTCTCAGCTTACAATGTCAGAGGTTATGCAGGCTAGCGAAGCGAGCCTGTTTGACTCACTGAAACTGCTGATACTGTCGGGGGTCCAGGAGCCCCCTAGGCGGAGAAGGCGAGCGAGCGAATGCCGGCTAGTATAGTAATATTTTAGTATGGAGGTAATTACTTTTCCTTTCATATTATCCTTAAAATGCAATATTTCACAAACCTCACATATATACATCGACGCGCAATTTCAAGAGGAACATTCCTGTCAAATTTCATCCGAATCTATTGCCGCGTTTTGTCGTAAATGAGAAATGCAAAATCGTCGTCTTGAATCCAGACCTCACTTACGTTCGGTCAATAATTGATTATTGATATTTGATATTGATAATTGATATTTGATATTGATTATTGATATTGAAATTATAAATTTATAAATATTATAAATATACGGAAGTAGATAAGATTAGATGTACACAAGAACAGTAGTAGATTAGATTCATTTATTTATGTAGGCTATAGGATAAAAATTTTTTTTGTGTAGTTTCTAGATTGCATTAGTTGTAGCCTAATAAATAAACCTACGTTAACTTGGCTAATAATAATAATTATTCTATAATGGAAGATGAAAAATGATAAAAAGGGACAGAAAAGAAGGAGAAGAATATGAGTGTGTAGGGAAGGATTAGATTATTCGGTCAAGATGAAATTGGTCAAGACAAAAAGGAGGAGAATAATGAGAGAAAGGATAATAAGAATGAGAATTTGGAGAGTTGTTCGAAGATAGTATAGCTGAAGTTAGGCAGTTTTGTCTGTCTCTTGTGTGATATGTAATCTCCAATCTAATATTAATAGAAGCTAATTTATAAAGAATCTTATCTCTCTTTTGATTCTAAGAACATCACCACGCATAGCTAAATAACAACATCAGCTGATGGAGCGCACAAGGAGCAGAAAAAAATGCCTCACTTTTTGGCGTCATTTGGAGACAAATCTTGAATTATGCTAAAAACTAGAAAAAATAAGTAACTGGAGATCATGATTTGAAAGAGTAAGAAGAAACAAACAAAGTACAATAGGGAAATGAGAGAAATCTATGAAAAGAACACTGAAGAAGATTATGATGATGAAGAATAATAATACATGTAGCAAGATAAATCGGTATAGAAATACTGGGAGAGTTGAAAAGTAGGTAGAGACGAAGTTCCACTCGAAATTATCACTGTAACTCGCAAATTAGATCGACCACACCCTAAGGTTAAGTGTAAGAGAGGACCCATGAGTCCTAACTTCGCCTTGTAAAAAGTCAATGAATTAATAATAAGCACACATGCTGTTTAACCGATAATAGAATCTATAAGTGTAGGGGAAACGAACTGATCATGCCTTTTGGCAGGCTTCCTTTTCTATGCTTTTGGCTAAAGAAATACTCTATCTAATGTAACTTCCAACTTCGGATACATCGTATTTTATACCTGTTATATGCTTCACAGGTGTAAAGTTAGTTAAATTATTACAGTTTGATGTAGCTTCCGTCTTTGAATACAATGTATTTTTAATCTGTTATCTGTATAAAGTTACATCAGTTACATTCGCTCTTACCTGTCGCCTCTGGCTTAAAAATTGCGCGCTTCCCCGACCAAAAAACATGTTTCGGCAGCGAGCTTCTTTCTTCGTAAAAACGTGTTTGATTCATTATGGCAAACACTGGCGTTGGTTCGCTTCCGAGTCAAAATTGGTTTAATAAAATTAATGTTGTAGTTTTGCCAAACGAAAGTGATCATATCAACGAGAAAGTATTAACAACTCTGCTCAGAGGGCTTGGAGGGAAATCATAAAAAATACAATTTTCGTAATAGGTTCATTCTCCAGATCCTCATTCATTTACCATCAAAGATTAGATCACTATGGCGGCTCGTACCCACGAAACAGGTGAAATGCCCCTGTATCTTTCACTGTACAGCACTTCACCTATATCGTGGGCACGAGCCGCCAGTGGATCAGATCTAATCCTATCACAATAGATAATTATTAAGGTGTTTAATAATAAATGTTAATGAGAATGAGAATAAAGCCCTTCAATCAAATGTGTATCGCACGATCTTCCTATTGTTTCATGCAATCGAACTTGTAAATTCATTATTTTCTATTACCTTTTGAATATTTTATTCGACATTTCAACTCAGGCGTCGGAAAAATGGAAATTTAATTAGTACCTTTTTCGGGCTTACACAATCACTTGAGAATATTCAATAGCATCAATTTATTCGACAATAATTAATTACATGAAATATACGTATTTCTATTCAATGATGATTGAGTAATATTATTCATTTTTTCAATGATCTTTTCAAATGAAAAAAAAAGAATGAATAATACTCAAAATTTGTAAAAAATACGTTTTGGATTTAATGTCTCAACTGTCTCAATTGTTTCTATCCTATGAGTATTTTGTATTCTCTCTTTCAAATAAATAGAGTAGATCCGTAGAGAGTAGTAGTTCTCATTAGCAGAAGAGGTCTAACAACATCATCAGAACAGGAAGAAACGCAAACATCTTTTAAAATGTAACAAGCGAAGAAGTTCGTGCGCATATTTTAGCATCAACACTTGAAGATTGAAAACATGGGCAACTCTATGCATATTTATACTATGCACTCTTTGATGGAATATATTCTATAATAAATGAGTATGAAATGAACTATATACTGGGATGGAACAGTTTGACGCGTCAATAAAAATGAGAGCAGATCATTTCCTCTCCGCCAGCATGTCCGAACCAGTTCTTCCTCTGGGTGTGATGAGATGGGTTTCTCTTCCTCTTCTTTTCTCTTGTCTCTTCTTCCTTTCTTCACTCTCATTCTCTACTTTTCCACCTCTCTTTGATTTTTACATCATTTATAAGCAGTGTAAACATTACGTTTTAAACTTTTAAGGCTAAGTGTTAATGGAAAGGACATCTTTGTTGTCCTTTCCCAAGAATGGACATCTTTATGTCCAAACTTCGCCTTTTCATCTAGACAATTATTCGATCGTAATTTAAAAGATTGCCAATTAAATGTATTCTAATAAAATTTCTATAATTTCGCGTTCATGTGTATCCGTGTTTGATGAATAATGTTACTATGTTTTCAGCTCGTGACGTTTATAATAGAAGTAATAGCTACTGTATATTCATTTCTGTATAATAGAAGTACACTTACTCCTTTATGTTATTACGTACTATATTTAAGTAATCTTGAATTGAAGCGTTTATGTCTATATGAATAAAGAAATCTAATCTAATCTCTTTTATCAACTATTTTGTTCTTGAGTAAGCCTACTGTATAATAAGTAGACTCTACTTCATGTGTTTGAATGTCAAAAAAAGTACAGTACTGATTATTGCGAATGTGAAATGGAGAAAAATAAATATAAGTATTAGGTGAAGAGACAAGATGTTTTCAAACCACTGATTTCTTTGACAACATCTTGTCTTTTCATTCAATATGGATAACTACCTCAATATCACCTCCACAACTACCCAAAAAGTGAAATAAAAGTATCATTATTGAGAAAGAGAGGGACGTATGAAGCATTAAGAGAACGAAACATATTTATTATTAATTTCATCCTTTCCAAATACATTCAAAAAAAAATTACAATAAAAAATTAAATACAATTCAAAAATAAAGCAAATTGATCATAAATAAAATCAAAATTACATTTTGATTGAAGAAGGAGATGGAGTAGTAAACAAGGCAAGCGAAGAAAAGGGCAAGAAGAAAGCAGAATTGAGAGAAGAAGATTATAAGAAAGCAGAATTGAGAGAAGAAGATTATGAGAAAGCAGAATTGAGAGAAGAAGTTTATGAGAAAGCAGAATTGAGAGAAGAAGATTATGAGAAAGCAGAATTGAGAGAAGAAGATCATGAGAAAGCAGAATTGAGAGAAGAAGTTTATGAGAAAGCAGAATTGAGAGAAAAGTTTATGAGAAAGCAGAATTGAGAGAAGAAGATCATGAGAAAGCAGAATTGAGAGAAGAAGATCATGAGAAAGCAGAATTGAGAGAAGAAGATCATGAGAAAGCAGAATTGAGAGAAGAAGTTTATGAGAAAGCAGAATTGAGAGAAGAAGTTTATGAGAAAGCAGAATTGAGAGGAGAAGATTATGAGAAAGCAGAATTGAGAGAAGAAGATCATGAGAAAGCAGAATTGAGAGAAGAAGATTATTAGAAAGCAGAATTGAGAGAAAAATTGATGAAACAAGGATACAGAAGAAAAATATGAATTACACTATAGAAAATGGGAAAGATATGATATTTTACATTGAAGTTTCATGTATTGACAGTATTGTTGAAGAAAAGTTTAAACATTGAAATTTTGGGAACTTTCAATATTATGTGGAACATGTAGAACATAATAATTGAAATAGAGATCAATGATCATTGTAACCAATATGAATTTAATAATCGTTAAATCTGATGCAATTCATCTAATCTCTTATCATGTTTTTCTTAATTTTTAATTCGCATTATTCTGAATGTGTAAATGTTAAGTATTCTCAAGGAAACTTAAATAATAATAAATCGAAAAACAAATTTTCCAACAGAGTGTGAACAGCTGATTAGAATATTCTGTATAGCTGGTACCAAAATAGAGGCGGTTGGAGAATAATTTATTGTTAATTCTCAGCTCTGTCAGGACAGTCGGCGAGCTGTCTGTGAAAGTTCATCGGGACAATAGCGTCACAAGCTATACTAATTCGCTTCCAAAAACAGCCTCAGACTGTCCTAACAGAGCTGAGCATTAATAACAGATAAGCGACTCAATTTTTGGACCCTGTAACAGAAATGTATAGTATCTCCAAGCAAAGAAGACATTCTGGCAGGATGGGAAAATTACTCCAGCTCGGTAAATATTGGTTAAAAAATCATAAATTTTGTAGCTAAAATTGTAGATCAGAATGTTTCCTTCAATTTAAGACCAAATTTACAATTTTTGAACCAATATTGACCGAGCTAGAGTCATTTTCCCATCTTGCCAGAATGTCTTCTTTGCTTGGACAGACTACCTGCCAAGCGGAAACACCTGCTATCAAGTTTATCCAGTAGCTATGTTAATTTTGAAAAAGTAGCTAAATGTATAAATAGATAACGTGTTATGATGACGTATTTCGGTCATCCATTCCAACAAACATCCACTCATCGGTGTTATCATCTGCTTTATCAAAATAGAGGAAAACCAGAAAGCAAAACTTGGAATGTGTTAACCCAAACGGAAGTTATAACAAACAAAACCCGGTTTAAAACCTGGAAAGCAGTCAAAAACTAGAAGAAGATAGACAAATATAGTCTGTATGAAGACATTCTGGCAAGATGGGAAAATAACTTTATCTCGGTCAATATTGGTTTAAAAATTATAAGTTTGTTGTCAAATTGTAGGAAACATTCTGCTCTATCATTTGAGACCATATTTATAATTCTTCGACTAATATTGACCGGGCTGGAGTCATTTTCCCATCTTTCCAGAGGATCTTCTTTGCTTGAACAGACTGTATTTATGTTATAGCAGGCGCCAAAAATAAAGGCGGTTGTCAATCGACTTTCATCAATTCTCAACTCTGTCAGGAGTGTCTGAAAACTGTCTGCAACAGAGTAACAGTTTCCTGAGGATGTTTACGACTCACTATGCTCTTGAAGACCGCTCGCGGACTGTCTTAACAGAGCTGAGCTTTGATGAAAGTCAGTGGCTAACCGCCTTAGTTTTTGTGTCAACTCTATTAGTCGAGTTCTTGAAAGATTCAGATTATAGAATTGATTATGCCACTTATTTTCTCCATTTGATACATCCATTAAGAAAAGCCGTATGATTGAATGGAATCTATTCTGTTAGAAATTTTGTGCTGCCATTAACTTTTTTCGTACCAGTTTTAACATCGTTTCTCTTATCTTACTTCTTATCTCTATCGCCGGCTTATTCACTTCTGTCTTGTGACCGTTCATCTGTTTTCATTCTATTTATTTTACTTCTTCTTCTTCTTCTTTTTCTTCTTCTTCTTCTTCTTCTTCTTCTTCTTCTTCTTCTTCTTCTTCTTCTTCTTCTTCTTCTTCTTCTTCTTCTTCTTCTTCTTCTTCTTCTTCTTCTTCTTCTTCTTCTTCTTCTTCTTCTTCTTCTTCTTCTTCTTCTTCTTCTTCTTCTTCTTCTTCCTTCTTCTTCTTCTTCTTCTTCTTCTTCTTCTTCTTCTTCTTCCTTCTTCTTCTTCTTTCTTCTTCTTCTTCTTCTTCTTCTTCTTCTTCTTCTTTTTTCTTCTTCTTCTTCTTCTTCTTCTTCTTCTTCTTCTTCTTCTTCTTCTTCTTCTTCTTCTTCTTCTTCTTTCTCTTCTTCTTCTTCCTTCTTCTTCTTCTTCTCTTTCTTTTCTTCCTCCTCCTCCTCCTCCTCCATCCTTCTCCATCCTTCTCAATCCTCTTTTTCTCTTTTCTCTCCGCTATTTCTTCTTCCCCGTTCTTTGTTCTTTTTCTCACTCTTCTTTCCTACTTCTTTCTGTTGTTCTTCTTTATTTTCTTCTAATCTACTTTTTCTTTTTCTCACACACCTCACACCTTTTTCATACTCTTAGTTGTCTTCTCATTCTTTCCACATATTTCTTTTTTATATACTCATTCTTTTATATATACACCTATCCTCCTATACATTACTTCTTCTATTTTCTGTTTTATCCTCCAATCTCATTTCCACTTCTTCCTTCTCTCTTGCTACCTCTGAATTTTTCTCCTTCTTTCCTTCCTTCCTTCCTCCCTTCCTTACCTCCTCCTGCTCCTCTACCTCCTCCTCCTTTTACTGCTCCTCCTTCTACTCCTCCTCCTCATCCCTCGCCACTTTCTCCTCCTCCTCCTCCTCTTCCTCCTGCTCCTTTCCTCAATTTCCTCGTCTTCTTCTTGTCCCTTCTCCATTTATTTCTCTTCTAGCTTTCTCCGCCTTCTCCTCTTTCTCCATCTGCTCCTCCTCCTCCTCCTACTCCTCCTCCTCCTCCTCCTCATCCTTCTCCACCTCTACCTCCTCCTTCACTTTCTCCTCCTCTGCATCCTTCTCCTCATCTTCCTCCTCCTCCTCCTCTCATTCTTATTCGTCTTCTTATCATCTCTTTTTTTGTCGTTTCTCAACATTTTTCTTCTCGAAAGTGATAACAAGTCGCATCTTGCCTCTTGTTTGCTTGATACAGTTATAGTCTGACCAAGCAGAAAAGACCCTATGACAAAATGAGAAAATGACTCCAGCTTGGTCAATATTTGGTCAAAAACTATAAATGTGATCTTAGTAGTAGATCAAATTGTTTCCTACAATTCGAGATCAAATTGATAATTTTTGAACCAATATTGACCGAGCTTAAGTCATTCTCCCATCTTACCAGAGGGTCTTCTTTGCTTGGACAGACTATATCTATCTATATATATATATATATATATATCTATCTATATCTATATCTATCTATCTTACTCAATCCGATAATAACCTGTCTGAGATGAGTACAGCAGTACAAGCCAACGACAATGGCGGTTCACAAATGACTGTCATTAATTCTCAGCTCTGTCAGGACAATCTGAAAACGGTCCACTTGAACAAATTATCTAGCTAAGTTCACTCTTCACCCGATATGCACTCGCAGACCGCTCACCGACTGTCCTAACAGAGCTCAGCATTGATAACAGTTTTTTGCCAACCGCCAGTTATTCTGTTATCTGAGATGAGTATTCACTAAAATCTGTAGAATTTCTCTGATTGAGCGTGTCTCTAATGTTGTTGTTTATTCATGAGCGGTGAAAATGCCAAATAATTGATACAGTCTGTCCATGCAAGAAGACCCTCTGGCAAGATGAAAAATGACTCAACCTTGGTCAATATTGGTTCAAATTTTATGAATTTGGTCTCCATCGTAGGAAACATTCTGATCTACAATTTGAGACCAAATTAATATTTTTTGAACAGATATTGACCGAGCTAAAGTCATTTTCTCATCTTGCCAGAGGGTCTTCTTTGCTTGGATAGATTATAGCAGAAGTCAAATAAATAAGCTTTCAACGTGGAGAAAATTGCCAATATTTCAATTTATGCTAATTGAATGCACGTTTTTCTGGAACGAAAATCATGAATGGAGTGGTCTTCTTCAATTTCTTACTTCTTCTGCTCCTTCCACTTTGAT
>CM029548.1:3847425-3899925 GCA_017141385.1 Sogatella furcifera | reverse complement strand
ATTATCTTACTTGCATCTTTATTTTTCAGTAGCAAATTATAGGTCTGACAGGAAAAAAGAAGAAGAATTATTTATGTATCTTGTTACATTTTTGGATGAAAATAAAGCCGTTGAATAATGGTACAGAATCTTGGTATAGTCTGTCCAAGCAAAGAAGACCCTCCGGCAAGATGGGGAAATGACTCAAGCTCGGTCAATAATGGTTCAAAAATTATCGAATTGAAGGAAACAATTTGATCTACTATTAAGGCCACATTTATAATCCATTTATATTGGTTAAAAAATTATTGATTTGGTCTCAAATTGTAGATCAGAATGTTTACTACAATTGAGACCAAATCTAAAATTTTTGAACCATTATTGACCAAGCAGGAGTCATTCCCCCATCTTGCCAGAGGGTCTTCTTTGCTTGGACAGACTATACAAGTCACGCAAACTGAGAAGACACTTGTCACAATCTAAAGTGAATTGTATCAACGTGTCTTCTCAGCTTGTCAGCTTCTCAGCGGACCATGGTTGGTGACTCTTTCTCAAACAACATTTCGATGATAAAGTTGAGAATAATTTATGACCCCATCCTTTGCCAATACACGCTTGACGCCATTTCATTCGTTATGCATAGATCTCACTAAAATTCAATATGACTTCATTTCGAACGCTAAAGACTGCTATCATTTATTCGGTATATTCAAAATGACCGCTTCTCTCGTATATCGATAACTTAATAAATAGATCAACTCGACCACAGTCTGTCCAAGCAAAGAAAACATTCTGGCAAGATGCGAAAATGACTCCAGCTCGGTCAATATTGGTTCAAAAATTATAAATTTAATCTCAAATTGTAGAAAACATTCTGATCTTCAATTTAAGACCAAGATTATAATTTTTGAACCAATATTGACCGAGCTGGAGTCATTTTCTCAACTTGCCAGAATGTCTTCTTTGCCTGGATAGAATTCACATTTACGCACATAACTCATTTGCAATCTGCTGTACGCCAACTTTAGAAAGGTTTCGTGGATCTTCAGCTTTTCAATCGAGTATCGAACTGGTAATCGATTATCGAAGTGGCAATCGAGTATCGAATTGGCAATCGATTATCGAAGTGGTAATTGAGTATCGAGCTGGCATAAAGAACTTAGTCTTTTTTTAAAGTATGTATACACTCTTTTATTGAACTTCCTCATTGAGTATTGATCTATGAATCAAATATCGAACTAGTAATCGAATATCGAACTTTTAATCGACTATCGATTTGGCAAGTATCGAGCCGGTAAGTGTTACCGTTGAAATTTATAGCTTTCTCGCATCGATTCCCGTAAAATCCTGATAGCAATGTACATAAATTCACCATAAAACCTTCACTTCATCACTGCTTTTTTCCAGAAATTTTCAAACATTCCAATCAATTTTATCAATATTCTGTTCCACGATTACTAGTTATCTCTTCCTCTGGCAATAAATTTTCTCGAATCGCATCATTTCATTACTTATTTCCAGCACATCGGATCCCATCAATATCACCATTTCTTCAATGATATACCTTGGTGTATTTTCCATTAGCAGTAAACTCTCTTTAATCTCATAATTTCGCAAGTCTTCAACTGAATCCTGAATACCTGAGGAATAACAAAAAATTTCATCAACATTTTCTTCTCTTCTCTAATATAAATAAATGTTTTCAAATCACATCTTTTTATGAGTACTCCATTTGAGCATTTTTTAAGAATTGTATGCGGTACTAATAAAAGTTTAATGTATTAGTTCTTTCTTCAACAAGGAAATACATTACTATCACTTTTCTAAAATATCATTATTTAGCATGTAAAGTCAGATTGGATAAACCAAAATCAGATATGAGTCTATCGGGACTTTAACAACTGAAGCTTGATTTTAATTATAATTGATCTCCAAGAAATTTACGTCTTTCAACAGCGTTTAAATTATAGTCCGACCAAGCAAAGAAGAGCCTCTGGCAAGATGGAAAAATGACTCCAGCTTGGTCAATATTTGTTGAAGAATTATAAATGTGGTCTTAATAGTAGATCAAATCGTTCCCTTCAATTTGAGATCAAATTGATAATTTTTAAATCAATATTGACCATGCTGGAGTCATTTTCCCATCATACAAGAGGCTCTTCTCTGCTTGGTCAGTCTATAGTACCAATTTTCGGTGGAAAAATTAAATTATTGTATTGCATTGATGAATCTTGCAATTTTTTTTTTGTCATCAATCTCTCCCATTTTATAAATAGGCAATAGAACAAGAATGATTGAAAATATATGTATGGCTTTTATTGGTGGACAGGCCATTGCAGGTATGGTATAGATTTAACATTCCAACATGTATATATTTAAAATACGTGTTACTCAACCAAGAGCTGACATAACTTTTTTCAATTTGTTAGATATTTTTGAAGTGAATTCGAATTGAATGAAACCTTTTGAAATATTTCAAAAAAAATCAATATTCAATTGTCTATTTTTCAATCTAAGCCGTATCCCACAATCCTACTCACGATCACTTGAGACGAAATAAACAAACAGTCTGATTGTAAAGGTAGAACTGCGGCCGACCGTCGGACCGTTGCGGATAAAGGAAAACCTACCTTAAAGCACAAAAACCAGAAAAATTTGTTTACTCCGGCTCAAGTGATCGTTTATAGGGTCTATGTATAATTGTTTCCATAGGAGCCCGGTATGCTCAGAAGAGCTTCCAGATATATCCTCAGTTCTAATTTCAGAATAAATTGCCGCTACAATAAATTGCAACTGTCACTATGCTGTCATATTTTCATAAATCATGCCTAGGCACTTGGCGAAACCCCTGACGGCTTCCAAGTTCATGCAGAAGAAAGAAACGAAGATGAAGTTGAGGAGAATGGAGGAGAGAAAGAGAGGGTGTGAGGGAGAAGAAGAAAGAAAAAACAAAAAAGTGAAGAATCACGCCCTCGCGTGATATGGTAGGTAGCGTGCCGATGCTTCTGTATTTTCTGAATACCTTTCTCAAACCCCCCCCCCCCCTCCAACCGTAGAACATAAATTGACCAGTAGATGCCTTCAAGTGCATAATATTATAAATAATTTGCATGGGTGCATCATCACATCACGCATCGTCGGCCTAATTCAGCAGATGCATTTCAATGACCTATCGCGCTATTAATATGCACTTGGAATGCACTTCCAGTTCTACTCCACCCTTCAACTGGTTCTAGCTTCCTGTATTATGCACTTTTCATGTTACTTCTCCTTATTTGTTATTTCTCATGTTCTTAATTAACATACTCACTTTTTTATTATTTATTATCTTTTCTCTTTATTATTCTCCTCCTCCTTTATTAAATTCCTCTTTCTTTGTTATTCTTCTCCTCCTTTTTTATTTTTCCTTTTTCATCTTCTTCTCCTTCTTTTTACTCCTCTTCTTCTTCTTCTTCTTCTTCTTCTTCTTCTCCTTCCTCCTCTTCTTCTTCTTCTTCTTCTTCTTCCTTCTTCTTCTTCTTCTTCTTCTTCTTCTTCTTCTTCCTTCTTCTTCTTCTTCTTCTTCTTCTTCTTCTTCTTCTTCCTCCTCTTCTTCTTCTTCTTCTTCATCTTCTTCTCCTTCTTCTTCTTCTTCTTCTTCTTCTTCTTCTTCTTCTTCTTCTTCTTCTTCTTCTTCTTCTTCTTCCTTTTCTTCCTTCTTCTTCCTCCTTCTTCTTCTCTTTTTCTTCTCTCCTCCCTCCTTCTTCTTCTTCTCCTTTCTTCTCCTTTCTTTTCCTCCTCCTCCTTCTTCTTCTTCTCCCTTTTCCTTCCTCCTCCTCCTTCTTCTTCTTCTTCTCCTTCTTCTTCTCTTTTTTCTTCTCCTCCTCCTCCTTCTCTTCTTCTTCTTCTTCTCCCTTCTTCTCTTTTTTTCTTTTTCTTCTTCTTGTATCACTTTACTCTCTCCATCCTCCACTCCATCCCTTCAGTTCAGCTAGTTGCAACCACTGCTTGATAAGCTGCTTCAAGCAACATGCAGCTGTTGACGGCTTACTCAAAATTCAATGTAACTTTCTACTACCATTTACACGTATAAGATGGTGAATACCGCGTATTTCCGCACGGAACTTGCATCAAATACGCTAGAACTAAACTTTCATCAAACTAAACACCAGTGGGCGTCACGCTGGAATTACTATCGCATAATAATCGCACGTGGTGCGTAAAAAACTACCGCACTGCATTTTGATTGATTTATCAATTTAATCGAAGGACGTATAGTCTATTCAAGCAAAGAAGACATTCTGGCAAGATGGGAAAATGACTTCAGCTCGGTCAATATTGGTTCAAAAATCGTAAATTTGGTCTCAATTTGTAGGAAACAATCTGGTCTACAATTTGAGCCCAAATTTATTATTAGAATAAGGAGAAGAAGAAGAAGAAGGTGAAGAAAAGTAAAAAGAAGGAGAAGAGGAAGAAGAGTAAGAAGAGTAAGACGAAGTAGAAGAAGAATAAGGGAAAGAAGAAGAATAAGGGAAAGAAGAAGATGATGAGGAAGAAGAAGAAGAAGAGTAAAAAAGGAGAAGAAGATGATCAAGAAGAAAAAGAAGGGAAGAAGAAGAAGAAGAAGAAGATGGAAGAAGAAGAAGAAGAAGAAGAAGAAAGAAGAAGAAGAAGAAGGAAGGAAGAAGAAGAAGAAGAAGAAGAAGAAGAAGAAGAAGAAGAAGAAGAAGAAGAAGAAGAAGAAGAAGAAGAAGAAGAAGAAGAAGAAGAAGAAGAAGAAGAAGAAGAAGAAGAAGAAGAAGAAGAAGAAGAAGAAGAAGAAGAAGAAGGAGGAGAAGAAGAAGAAGAAGAAGGAGAAGAAGAAGAAGAAGAAGAAGAAGAAGAAGAAGAAGAAGAAGAAGAAGAAGAAGAAGAAGAAGAAGAAGAAGAAGAAGAAGAAGAAGAAGAAGAAGAAGAAGAAGAAGAAGAAGAAGAAGAAGAAGAAGAAATAGAAGAAAAGGGTGAAGAAGAAGAAGAAGATGGAGGAGGAGAATAAGAAAAAAGAAAGAAGAATAGAAAAAGGAGAAGAAGAGAATCAATATTAGCCGAGCTGGAGTCATTTTCCCATCTTGCCAGAATGTCTTCTTTGCTTGGACATACTATACCAAATTGCAAATCGAACTGTATGCACCGTTTCTAATAAACGAGCGTTGCACTCATCCATATGCATCAGTGCAGTTTATAAAGGTCACTTGATGCATTCTGGACTAACCGGCGACGATCAATTAATTCACCCAAAACTGGTTCGCACATTAATGTTATTAACATATCTGATTTTTGCTAGAGAAAATTGAATACTTGCTACATCTGACGGTAAAACGTTAATCGGCTTTATCATGTATCTAGTACGTGATGTAACCTACTAATAGGCTAACTGATATAAAGCATCTATTGTTTTTTGTTTTTTTTTCAAACATCATCTAGGTATAGCTGATTGACAACTTAAATCAAAAACATTAGGTCTTGTAGTGCAGTCGAAACCGCCTAACGTTTTTGGGTTAGCTTTATAAGCTGTTAGGATGAGGCCGCACTGCCGATGCGTAGAGCCTGGAGGGTGGAGGATAGTTGGTAAATCTACAGAACATACACACCATCCACAGTAATACATCGTATGAATGGTATGTGTTCAGCCGCCATCTTGAAATTCTTAAATATGGACAACATAACCTCAAAAAACAGAATGACGTCATACCATTCATACGATGTATCACTGTGGATCGTGTGTATGTTCTATAGATTTACCAACTACCCTCCACCCACCAGGCTCTACCCACCGGCAGTGCGGCCTCAGCCTTAGGTATGAGGACTCAAATTGCTCTAAGCTAGAAGCTTAGAAGATTTTGATTCTTCCAATTATCTACTGATCTATATAAATTATGTTATAACTATCTATTTAAATTATCTACTGATAAATTGAAAAACTTCAATAAATAACAACCAATATAACTTTTAAGAATGACCAATTCTCTGTGGTGTTATTTAACTTGAGAATCGAATAACTCTAGCTGAATAATATCGAAAACATTTTTAATTCTTACAACAAATAATAACAGTACTGTCCTCAGAAATGGGCTTCTTTACGAGGAGAATTCAGCTCGTAAAATCTTGTTTTATGCGCAGTTGTACAAAAAATAATAAATATGCTTTATGTTAATAATTATGCTTTCAACGTTATAATTATATTTACTATCATTAATAAATAACTAAATATATGTTATTATTATCCCACTAGTTTGGGAAATCACAGATGTGCAAAATACTAAGAAACATCTGAACTTTCTTTAGCAAATACAGGTTTAAGAAAGAACACTACCCACATCACTTCACTCAACACTCTAAATAATCACCCACTCACTACAGTCTAGTAAATTGAGTCATATACGTTACATATCCATTACTTCTTGACACAGCCATTTATCCCAGATTTGTATAGTCTGTCCAATCAAAGAAGACACTCTGGTAAGATGGGAAAATGACTACAGCTCGGTCAGCATTGGTTCGAAAGATATGAATTTCGTCTCATTTTGTGGATTGAAATGTTTCCTAAAATTTGAGACCGAAATTATGATTTTTAAACCAATATTGACCGTGCTGGAACCAATTTCCCATCTTGCCAGAATGTCTTCTTTGCTTGGACAGACCATCGGTGAAAAACACTCACTCAACCAGTAGTTTTTGTGTGTAGGGGAACATCATGCATATAAGATCTACAACATCTCAGTATGTCCATTTGTCCATGCAAAGAAGACATTCTGGCGTGATGGGAAAATTACTCCAGCTCGATCAAGTATTGGATCAAATATTATCAATTTAGTCTCAAACTGTAGAGTAGAATGTTTCCTAAAGTTTGAGACCAAATTTATACTTTTTATCCAATATTGACCGAGCTGGAGTCATTTTCTTATCTTGCCAGAGTGTCTTCTTTGCTTGTACAGACTATACTATCTGTTTTTGAGTAGATTCAGTTTGCAAAATCGGTGTTTTTATGTAAAATCAGATGCAACCAGGCCTTCTTGTTCGTGTTTTCTCATCTCATAGACAGTAGATGGTAATCTAAAACATCGACCAGCATGCATACATCATCTATCTAGCAGTCATAGGTGTTTTTACAAGTTGTATAGAGACTAGTATAGATAACGCCAGAACGTTAGTCGGTTCCGTCTGTCTCTTGTACGTAATGTAGACTACTAACAGCTGATGAAATAGGCATCTTTTGATTTAAAAAAATCTCCTAGGCATAGCTAAATGACAACTCTTATTTGATCATCAGCGGTTAGAGGTCACACAAAGTTGGGCAATTGAAAAAGCCTAGTCTCTTGTACGTGTTGTAACCGTACCAATAACTATAGGAGCGAACAAACGTCAACGAATGCAAATTCTGGCATTTAATAATGCATGCTAGATTTCTTATTCATGATAGTCTGCATAGGAACTGAATTATGGTAGTTTTTGTGTGGACGATCGTCGGATAAGGATAAATTGCCAACATATCACAAAAATTCTTTTACTCATCGTATCAAGTGCATGAATAGGGTTTGGAATACTTTACTTACCCAAATGCGTTAGTATGGCAGGCATGCGTTTATAGATGAACTAATATTGGAAGATATTGAATCTTTTATACTTTCAAAATCCTCTCACACCAATGTCCACATATACTTTTAATGCGATTTTTTACGCAGTCATTCCTGCAGTCTTCCAAATAAATTTCAATTTGGTAAACATTTCGATTAGGTCCAATAAATGACAATTTGAGACAGAAGTAATAACTTTTGAATTAATATTGACCGTAATTTTTCCATTTTTCCAGAATGTCTTCTCTTTTTGGACAGACCAATCTGGACATAAATGGCTGTGTCAAGGAGTAATGGATATGCAACGTATATGACTCAATTTAATAGATTGTAGTGAGCGGGAAAATGACTCCGGCTCGGTCAATATTGGTTCAATAGTTTCAAATGCCCCCTGGTCTCACGGATTAGAGCGAAAAAGTTTTCTGTGAAGCCTGAGCACAAATTAGGCATAATTATTTAGCGAACTAATGTCTTCTAGATTAGTCGATAAGACTACTTATCGAATTTATCAGAGCAACCATCTGTTGCAAAGCAGAAAGGAAAAGCCTACGTGGGACGATTCTTCTTTTCCACTTTTACTAAAATAAGATGAGAGTAGACAAGCCGGCTTTCTTCGTATACCACTCAAGTATATCAAAATCAACAATATTGGCGTATGATGAATGCCTGTTATCAATGCTCAGCTCTGTCAGGACAGTTTGAGAGCAGTCTGCAAGAGCGGACCGGTTAGTCGAAGTTGTTCTTGACTCGTTTTGAAGTTACAGAACGCTCGCCGACTGTCCTGACAGAGCTGAGAATCAACATTAGTCATTCGCCAACCGTCAGTTTCGTTGTAATCTGCTTTAGTCTGTCCAAGCGAAGAAGAACCTCTGGCAAGATGGGAAAATTACTTCAGCTTGGTCAATATTTATTCAATGATTATCAATTTGGTTTTAAATTGTAGGAAACATTCTGATCTACAATTTGAGACCAAATCAATAATTGTTGAACAAAAATTGACCGAGCTGGAGTCATTTTCCCATCTTGCCAGACGGGTCTTCTTTGCTTGAACAGGCTGTACATAATAGAGTGGTTGTTGGGTGAATGTTGTTTTACTTGATTCGAGTGAAATTTGAATTGAGAACTGGACCAGTCATCGGCCGCTCTAATTGGTGTAACTTCCGACTCGGAGTAGATTGTATCACTTATTTGATACGTGTTGAAGAATGTCGAAAGTTGAGCTAATTATCTGGTGGATGCTGGTTTTTATCATTATCATCATATTATTCAAACTCCTCGGCCCACGGCAGTTCCCTTATACAACAAGTAAGGCCTCAGGGTAGGTTAGGTCGGTTTGGGCGACTTGTCTTCTTCAAGAGGAAGAAAGTTATGTAGAAGAAGAAGTTGGCGAAGATGGAGAGGACAAACGGAAAGAAGAAGAAAAAGAAGAAGAAGAAAAAGAAGAAGAAGAAAAAGAAGAAGAAAAAAAGAAGGAGAAGCAGCGGTGATTGGATTGAAATCGCAAGAGTAGCCGCTTTTATTTTTGATGATCGACGTATACAGAGTGTTTTAGGAGGAATGCGCAATACTTCTCAGGCTGATTCCTTACACCAAGTAGACAAAAAAGTTCCATGGGACCAGCCCCCAAAAACGCTTTGTTACCGAGATAACAATGGCGGAAAATTGAGATTTTTCAAAAAATATTCATTTTTCAAATTTTTTAGAGGCTTTACTGAGGTTCTAGAATGATCAATTCTAGGAATAGCGATCAAAAATCGCAAAATTCGAAAAAACATATGACAAGTGATAAATTTATATTTAGTAGCGATTTTGCGATTTTTGATCGCTATTTCTGAGATTTTAGTAAGATTTACACAATCGCTTATCATTATTCCTTTAGAATCCGACCCTCTTCAACTTCCATTAATAAAATATACAATTATATGATCCAGTTATAACCCTCAGGCTGAGGCCGCACTGCCGGTGGGTAGAGCCTGGAGGGTAGTTGGTAAATCTATAGAACATACACACCATCCACAGTAATACATCGTATGAATGGTATGACGTCATTCTGTTTTTTGAGGTTATGTTGTCCATATTTAAGAATTTCAAGATGGCGGCTGAACACATACGATGTATTACTGTGGATGGTGTGTATGTTCTATAGATTTCAGATTTACCAACTAACCTCCAGGCTCTGCCCACCGGCAGTGCGGCCTCAGCCTTATTGTTGAAAAATGGCGTTTTTTAAAGATTTTTTTCCAATTATCTCAATAACCGTTGAAGTTACAAACCTGGAACTGGTTTCATTGGATTCTTCAGCTAATTTTACATAGGAATTGATTATTTTAGAACCTCATTAAAGCCTCTAAATAATTAGAATAATTAATATTTTTTTTAAATCTCAATTTTTCGCCATTGATATCTCAGTAACAAAGCGTTTTTGGGGGTTGGTCCCATGGTACTTTTTTGTCTACTTCGTGTAAGGAATCAGCCTGAGATGTATTGCACATTCCTCCTGAAACACCCTGTATAAAAAATCAAGAATGATAATAAATGAGAAGAAGGAGTAGGAGGAGGAAAGAAAAAGGAGTAGAAGGAGAATTAGGAAAAGGAGAAAATGAAGAGAATAAGCTGAAAGAAAGAAGAAGAGAAGAAATAAATTAAGGAAGATGTTGAAGAAAGATCAGGAAAAAGGTAGTGGGTGGAAATTCAAGAGAAAGAGAAAACGTTTTAAGGAGACAAAGAAGTATGGAAAACAAAGAAAAAGAAGAAGATAGTGGCGAAAAAGTAAAAGTAGAATGAAAATGGTTTAGAATTGGATGAATTGAGTAAAACATGCTGAAGTAAAAAGAAGGAGAAGAAGAAGAAGAAGAAGAAGAAGAAGAAGAAGAAGAAGAAGAAGAAGAAGAAGAAGGAGGAGGAAGAAGAAGAAGAAGAAGAAGAAGAAGAAGAAGAAGAAGAAGAAAAAGAAGAAGAAGCAGCGGTGATCGGATTGAAATCGCAAGAGTAGCCGCTTTTATTTTTGATGATCGACGTATCTGTCGCTGGAGGAAAATCGAGTGCAGCGCAGCATCAAGTTGAATAATCAACTCCACTCCATCATCAATTTCAATCGATTGATCGATATTTTCGGCAACAAGCAGCAGCTATTGCACAACCCATGTTGTCTTTACCAGAGTCTGTCCAAGCAAAGAAGAGCCTCTGGCAAGATGAGAAAGTGACTCCAGCTCGGTCAATAGTGGTTCAAAAATTATTGATTTGGTCTCAATTGTAGGAAAAATTCTGATCTACAATTTTAGACCAAATCAATATGTTTTTAACTAATATTGACCAAGCTGGAGTCATTTTCTCATCTTGCCAGAGGCTCTTCTTTGCTTGGACAGACTATACTGCTATCGAGCTGTAGATAATATAGAGTATCAACTAAAACGTTGAAAACTCTCAATTTTGCGATCATCTGGGGCTAACCTGTTTTAAAGCACTTTCAAAAATGAGAATTTATTACTAAAAATAACAATTTACATTGAACCTTCTAATCGAAGATATGATATGGATGCAATTTATGTGTCTCATGGTAGTATAGTATGTCCAAGCAAAGAAGACCTTCTGGCAAGATGAGAGAATGACTCCAGCTCGGTCAATAAAGGATCAATAATTATTAATTTGTTATCAAATTGTAGATCAAAATTTTTCCTACAATTGAGACCAAATCAATAATTTTCCAACCTATATTGACCGAGCTGGAGTCATTTTCTCATCTTGCCAGAGGGTCTTCTTTGTTTGGACAGACTGTACTTGATTGTGAGAGTCCAAATTGTCAGTGAATGAAGATTTATAATTTATTAAAACAATCCAATTAAGTATTTATTAAACTTATGTGATAATAAGGTGATAAATTTGACAATTATTATATTCAGCTTAAAACATAAATAATATTGATGGAAATACAATGATAAAGTCAAACTATTGCATGATTTCACAATAAAAAAAACCCGCTAAATTTCACCAAACTGTTTGTTTGAAGTCAATAATAGACCTAATGTTGAAAAAAGGTTCATCCCATTCGGATTTTTTGTCTTATAACTTTCAAAAACTATTCTCAAACTATTTGAAAATCATTTCAACGTTTATCCAAACAGTAAAAATTCAACTATCGGTGCAATAGTCTTATAAATTATCATAACAATACGCAAACTATCAAATCAAATTTTATTGTGTTTCTTCAAAACAAACATATTATATTTAGAAATCTCGGATAAATATAAAAATAGAAGGAGCCCATCATTTGCAAGGAAAATCCTGTGCGCAGGTGAGAGTTGCCAAAATTACTCAATATTCAACTATCGGAAGAAAATTTAAACAAAACAGCTCGTACTGTCTTCAATGCTTGCTTCTCATTGGACAGTTTCTCTCGTAGTGGGAGGGAGAGCTGTCGTCCAATCACAGAGCTGTATTGCAGTCGTAGAGTTGCTTCCACCATTTTGAACCGAAAGGAAGCCATTTCCTTAGTCTCACAATCATTAATGAATAACAATTCCTTGTGAAAGTATGAAAAGATGTTGAAAACAATTTTTTGGAACTTATTTTGGTCACTGGCGGCTCGTGCCCACGATACAGGTGAAGTGCTGAACAGTAAAAGATACGAACACTTCACCTGTTTGGTGGGTACGAGCCGCCAGTGATTTTTGTATAGAGAATCGTTGGTGAAAAAAGTCTGTATTCCGATATTATTGTATTTAGTTTTGAAAAGTAATTCAGTTATAGTTCGGCCAAGCGAAGAAGAGCCTCTGGCAAGATGGGAAAATCACTCCAACTCGGTCAATATTGGTTCAAAAATTATTGATTTGCTCTCAATTGCAGGAAACATTATGATCTACAATTTGAGACCAAATCAATAATTTTTGAACCAATATTGACCGAGCTGGAGTCATTTTCCCATCTTGCCAGAGGCTCTTCTTTGCTTGGCCAGACTGTAGTAATTCCATATTTACAAAGTATGGAAATTGGAATAATTTTAATATTAGAATAAAATATATAAGAAAACCAGAGAATTTAAATACTGTATTAATGCTATTGAAATCTATAATCATAGTCTTATTGAACCATATTTTCAATGAGCATTTTCACTAACATTTATTCTGTAACGGTTCATCACATAGTGATATAGACAT
This sequence comes from Sogatella furcifera, assembly GCA_017141385.1. Lineage (NCBI taxonomy): Eukaryota > Metazoa > Arthropoda > Insecta > Hemiptera > Delphacidae > Sogatella > Sogatella furcifera. The sequence goes on along the minus strand of CM029548.1, from coordinate 3,887,201 downwards.
TATCAGTGAAAGTGATAATATGTAATCTATAGTCGACGTCGATAAGTTATGCAGTTTTTATTTCAAAAACATCATTTAGGTGTAGCTAAATGACAACATCAGCTGTTGGAGCACACAAGCAGCAGACGAAACCGCCTAATTCTTCTGGAGTCACCTAAACTACTTAAATACCATCTTTATTCTTTATTATTTATTTGTGTAGAAATAACAACAATCAAATAAATATATCAAAACTTGTGCAGATAATACGAGATAATCAGAAAATGGATGAACAGAATCATACATGATAGTATTAAAATAAATATATATACCTATATCTACCTCTACACAGTGAGTAGTTCAACTTCTACAGAAAAATACTGTCATGTATGTGATTAAATCACGTCCGCATGAAGGAGGAATCACGTCTAACTAAACCTTTTATCTTCCTCATCAAAATCAATATTTTATCGAATGATTTTTCATCGAAATCATCTATCTTCAATAATATTGCTCCAATCAAATTCTGTGTATTCAATGCAAAATGTATTGAAAACATTACTGCATAATTTGTATTGGAAGTTTTAGTTCCAAATTCATCATCTGAGCTCCAAAGATATTAATGCTACAAGATATAATCATTCATTCATAATGCACAATCATCAAAGCCATAGACTTGAGTTCTATGAGAAGAAGCTCACATACATGGATGCCAAGTTTCATAACAAGAATATAAGAAGAGACAAATCCCAATACCCAAAATTGAAATTTGAATTAGAAAGATACCTCACAGAAAAAACTCTCTATAGTATAGAAAAATACATTTCTTGATAAATGAGGGTAACTTTTCTTAGTTAAATTATATTTTATTTAGTTGTAGAGCCTATGTATAATTATCTATAGTCTATGTATTATATAGTTGAATATGTATCATATTCATTGTTTGATCTTAGATAGGATATTCTTTTTATATTTGACAGTAGTTTTCAACCATGCCACTTTCTAGTAACCTATTTTAGTGATACATTCATATGAATTGTATTGTATTGTATACTATTGTATTCGTCCACATTGTATAAATATTTTTATCCACATTGAGAATGGGCTTAGATCCCGAAACATGTATGTGTGTTTTATAATTTTAAAGTTTTCAAAAAAAAGGGTGTTTGATTTTTATTTATTTTTCAATTATTGTATTCATCGTTTAAGTATTGCAGAATTTTATGAATAGATAAATTTTTAAATGAAATCATAACAATGATTGGGATCGGAAAACAGGCAACTGTCACTATTTCGATCCTAATTGTGTTCAAAATGATAGTCCAAACAATATCAATAAGCTTCTTCTGTATATTGTACTCAGGTTATTTGAATTCCGAATCGATTATTTATCAACACTATTACTATTCCTATTATATTCCCAACACCATTTATAATTGCTTGTATTACAGCATCCTTCACTGTCCCCATCAATAATTTACTGTCTCCAAGGCATTGAATACACCTACATCTTAAACCCTCATCATTCATCATCACTCATTCATCCTTTGCTTAAAATACTTGGAAACCAAGTCGCAATTGTAAAGAAAGAATAAAGAATACAGGATTAGCATAGTTATTAAAGTCAAAAATCCCTCTCTCACCGCGGTGGTCAACACCTCGACCTACTCAAAACCCAATCCTGTGTCGTATAATGATCGTTTTAACGATTAGGTAGTCGTTTTTATCGATTAGGTAGTCGTTTGCGGGCGTCAAACGTTTATTGGTGCCATCGAAACATCGTTATAGCCAAACCGAACTTTTAGGCCATTAATATGGATCCTTTTAGGGACCCCGTCCTTGTACAACACGGTAATAAAAGTGTAAGCTCCCTTAAAAAATCGAAACAGTGTTTCCTTCCGTAGATTATAACCGAGATTTTGAAAAGATATCGGATGTGTTTCGCAAATAATATTTGATTTTAAAAGGATCGTCGACGATCTTTTAAAAATTAAACGACTGTTGTTATTCTTATCTTACTCGTAACGTATGTTGTATATAACATTCAAGTATACCTATACAATTATATCGGATACACATCTTAAAATATAGTCGGTACAAGCAAAGAAGACATTCTGGCAAGATGGGAAAATAACTCCAGCTCGGTCAATATTGATTCAACAAGCATATATTTAGTCTCAAATTGTAGATCAGAATGTTTTCTACAATTTTACCCTAAATTTATAATTTTTGAACCAATATTGATCGAGCTGGAGTCATTTTCCTAAATTTACAGAATTTCTTCTTTGCTTTGGAAGACTATCGCACTATGTATATTGTCAACTCTACAATATGGTTGAATATGGATATAGCTGAATACAGCATAACATGTATCCATATATTGAACATAATACAAAATATTATCTACATATATAAAAGTGAAATGGTATTATATATATATTTTGTTGTTCGAGTTTATCAATATTACAGCCTCCAACAATTTCCCTGAACAGAAATATTAGTTTGATATAGTCTGTCCAAGCAAAGAAGACATTTTCGCAAGATTAAAAAATGAATCCAGTTCGGTCAATATCGGTTCAAAAGTTATGAATTTGGTTTAAAATTGTAGATCAGAATATTTTCTACAATTTGAGACCAAATTTGAAAGTTTTGAACTTATTTTAACTGAGTTGTTTCGTTTTCCCATCTTGCCAGAACGTCTTCTTTGCTTGGACAGGGACTATAAAAACCGTGTGTTCTGGGTCGTGGGTTCGTAGATATGCTGTCGACAACGCATATTATACAATTTTTATGAGATACCCGCCACTTTTTCGAGTATGAAGTTTCACAGGTCTGGTTTAGTTGTAGATGTGTCGAGGAAGATATATAATCTGCCCATGCAAACAAGACATTCTGGCAAGATGGGGAAATGACTCCAGCTCGGTCAATATTTGTTCTAAAATTGTAAATTTGATCTCAAATTGTAGTAAACATTCTGTTCTACAATTTGAGACCATATTTATGATTTTTGAAGCAATATTGACCGAGCTGGAGTCATTTTCCAATCTTTCCTGGATGTCTTCAGCTTGACTGACTATAGATGTGTCAGGGAAGATATCGCAGCGTGTAATGGTCGTGTGGAGAGGCGTGAGATTATCGTGTTATCTTTCGCCGCAACGGTAAAAGGTGGGAGCGGTTTTGAAAATAACGTTTGCTCTCGTATTTTCCGTGTATTTGCTGTAAACAAGTGGAAAATTTATAAATGAATAGCATAAATACATGAATACGCGTTGGATAGTACAGTGCATAGTGTGAAAATCCTTTATTTTCAATTCAACCAGGCTTATCAAAATTGAAAGAGAAGTAATTTAAGGCCCGTATCGACTGTGCGAGGCAAGTGCCGCGAATGCCTCAAGGTATAGTTTGGTTCCATCAAAGAAGACCCTCTGGCAAGATGAGAAAATTACTCCAGTTCGGTCAATATTTGTCTCAATTATAGGAAACATTCTGATCTTCAATTTAAGACCCAATCCATAATTTATGAACCAATATTGACCGAGCTGGAGACTGCGATATTTTCTCATCTTGCCAGAGGGTCTTCTGCTTGAACCAGACTTTTCTTGAGGCATCGCACAAGCCTCACTTTTATTATTTGTTGTTACAATTGCGACTTATATAAAGTATTTGAAGCAAAGGTGATAAGTGGATGATGATGATTGCTACATAGTGAATGAATGATGATGGTTGCTGAATGTTTACATTACAATTTTAACTCTATTTTTATGCATCATAAGTCATAACTCGTTTTCACTCACCTAGCAAGGGGCGGAAAATGCTCTTTTGGACTTTGTCTGTTCAATTACTGTAATAGAAGTAGAATTTATTGTGAAACACTACTGTGTTTTAATTATCAAATGTCAGCTTGTTTTCGATTCCTACACCGATGTAAAAGTCTCCATCTGTTATTTTGATTGTTGAGATAACAATGGTGGAAATTGAGATTTTCAAAATATATCAGTTTTCTAATTTTTAGAAGGTTAACTAATACTCAATATGTAAAAATAAAAGTGTTTTTTGATACTTGGTGTAAGGAATCATGTTTGAGAATATTGTTGTCACTCTGTATATTACTTAAATTAATCAAAATATTACAGCATATATAAGTGTGATAAATGCAATCTGATATGTTTACAATAGTGATAAATAGTAAATAAGTTTATACAACAATGATATAGGCCACTCTATCATGATTATCTAATTGGAAACAGTGATCTGTTTTGTATCAATTTACAATAATCATTCTTCAATCTTAATATTTATCAAATACATCAATCCAAAATGTTGGGTGAGAAATTTATTGTCTGCTCCAACTTGTTTTGTACTTTTCTTCTTTCTCTTTTTCTTCTTCCTCCTCCTCTCCTCCTCCTCCTTCCTCTCCTCCCGATTCTTCTTCTTTTCTCCTTCTCTTCTATCCTTCTTCTCCTTCTTCTCCCTTCTTCTTCTTCTTTTCACTTCTTCTTCTTTTCTGACTGTTCATGTTCTTTATAATTTGTATTACTATAATACTGTACAATTCATATTGTATTGTTTACAATATTCTAAATATAAGAACAAAAAATTATTCAATATTCATTAATAGCCGATCAACTACCGGTAGCAAAGTTATATATTGAAACCAAACCAGATATCAACCACTAAATAATTCAATTATTCATTATTTGAGGGACAAAAGGGACATAACCTGAACTTGGACATTTTTATCAAAATTGGAACAGAATAAGTTTTGGGCTAACGCCTGTTTTTTCGTACCTTAAATTGTATTTTTTCGATGAAATAAATAGATAAATAAATAATTAGTAGCAGATCAACTACTAAGTATGAGATTACAAATGTAAAAATGAGACAAGTAATGTATTTATAATATAGCTAACTATTCTGAATATTAGAACACAAAATAATTCATAAATTCATTAGTAGCCAATCAACTACCGATAGCAAAGTTGTATCTTGTAACCAAGCTTTATTACAATCCATCACTGAACACTGCATCATAACAGTACTTTTATGATGTGCCTCCGTACCCCCGTTCCACTGGTCAAATAGGACTTGCGCCTATAAGGAAAGTGAGTGGGTTCTATTCGAATAAATAAACGCAATATTTATGATTGGCCGGCGAAATGTGAGTCCGAAGCCGTAAAGCTGTCTGAACGATGGGCGAAATGAAGAAGTAATGTTATTTAAATTGGTTCACCACTCAACAGTAGTTGGTGACTAGGTATAGTCTGTCCAAACAACGAAGACATTCTGGCAAGATGGGAAAATGTCTCCAGATCGGTCAATATTGGTTCAAAAATTATCAATTTGGTCTCAAATTGTAGATCAAAATGTTTACTACAATTTGAGAACAAATTTTTAATTTTTGAAACAATATTAACCGAGCTGGAGTCATTTCCCTATCTTGCCAGAATGTCTTCTTCGGTTGGAAAGACTGTAAGACGCGTTCGCACTGTGAGATTGCAAAATAATGATTTTTTCGATTTCAACAGAGCGGCTTCAGTTCGTGCAAGCTGAGAAGACACGCCGTACCGTTCACTTTACACAGCACCCAGGTGTCTTCTCGGCAGTGTCTGCGGCAGCTATTGAACCGGAGCCGAGCGTACGGCCGCGCAATCTTCTGTTACGCGCAAAAAGAACGGCTGTTACACACTGGCGGCTCGCGCCTACGAAACAGGTGAAGTGCTGTACAGTAAAAGATACGGGCACTTCACCTGTTTCGTGGGTAGGAGCCGCCAGTGCTGTTTCCAATTCTTGGGCGCCGATTACTCACTTTCCATCCAGCGGTTTTTTATTGTCCTACCAGCTGAATTGTTCTAGTCGTCTGCGGACAATAAGTGGATCATGTTTGGTTGGTCTCGAAAGAATAGAACTCTCGGTGAAATTTAACGTTGTGCTTGCTGCTTGACGGTCATAGTTTGGAGAAGGATGATGCTATATGAATTGATGAGATCCTATTTTCAATTCACGATGATTTGAGACAAAATAAACAAACTTTTTGCGTGTGTATTCAATTCAATTTTATTTTTTCCACATAGCATAACAATGAATTGAGTTACATTATGTTCTTTCACAAAAAGTATATAAGGTTATTCATTACATTACAATAATAGGATGTAAATGAACATGTCTCTTATTTTCAATTTTTACAAAATAAAAATTTTGAAAAAAATACTGGCGACAATAATATTATTAATTGGCTGCGTGGAATTCCCCCAAGAAGACTGTGCGTCTGTGAATGGGGATGCTTGTGAGTATGAGGGGGGACTACCTTAGCCACGACAAACCATATCCAATAAACGACATAGCATAGACACGTCATAGCATTGGCAACGCGTGTGTGTGCGTGTGTCCGCCATCTTTTTTTATTGATATCTACCGTTGATATGGTTTGACAGAAGTCACCCTGTTTATTTTGTCTTTGTCTTTATTTTCAAGTCATTGTGGATGAGTTGGTTAATTTTCAAATTTTTCAATTTCGATAGTTTGGAATAAGTGACGCAATTTAAGATTCAGATATTCTTTAATGGTTCTTGCATTATGAAGTAAACGTATTTTTGGTTGTTATGTAATGACGTTGTTATGATGCAAATTGTATTTCCTGACGATAAATGATGTGATTTGATTATCGATAATGATTAATGATTTGAATAACCGAGAATTATGATAAAATCCGATAGATATTTTTGTAAGATTAGATTCTGGTTATAATCTCAATATATTCTCCTATTTTGATTGTTCAGAATAGGGTGATGATATTGATAGGTAGGATTTAATAGCTCTTTAGGAAATTGTATTGCTATAAAGTTTACAATGTCAATTTTTCGAATTAAATAGAGTACTCACTGATATCATCCTCAATATTGAGGAAATATTCATAGCTTCATGATATGATAGAATCTAAAAAGATGCTGTTATTTAAAATGTTTCACTTTCTCATTTTGTAATGCAAAACAAATTCTTGTTACGTAGCCAAAATTAACAGCGCTGTAAAATAATATCTCAGTCAAATTGAAGCCACATACTTTAGTTACGTGATTCAGAACCTTATATCAAAAACCAGACCATAAAACAGAAGATAATGGAACAAGATGTTGCTCCCAGCAAAGAAGACATTCTGGCAAGATGGGAAAATGACTCCAGCTCGGTAATTATTATGTCCAAAGTTATAAATTTAGTCTCAAATTGTAGATCAGAATTTTTACTAAAGTTTGAAACAAAATTTATAATTTCTGAAGCTATATTGTCCGAGCTGGAGTCATTTTCCCATCTTGCCAGAATGTCTTCTTTGCTTGGAAAGACTATAAAAAATGAAAGCATACTACCGCTCTCATCCTGATATTGATATGTTAGGGCCACTATCACTAATAAAGTATAACACACGCCAAAAATGAAGGCGCTTGGCGAATGACTGCTCATAATTCTCAGCTCTGTCAGGACAATCAGTGAGCTGTCTGCGAGGTAACATCGAAACGAGAGCGACCCGAGAAATAATAATTCGCTATCGGAGACAGTTTCAGACTGTCCTGACAGAGCTGAGCATTAATGACAGTCATTCGCCAACCGCCTTAATGTTTGGCGTAAGGTCTACAATATTAAAAGATCAGGCTATACTCTAATACATTAATGACAGGTAAATGTCAAATCCATTGATTATATTGGATTGGTAGTAATTGAATTTGCGAACCTATAGTGAAATGCTTCTCGATATTCAGAAGCCTGAAGGTTCCAGATGAGAAAGTTGAGTGGTTGGGAAATTTGAAGCTTTTATTTTTGATCTATTTTCATCACGCAAGTTGATGTAATAAAATAAAGTTCTGTTATTTTATATCCAGACACCAATTTTCAAAGCGGTGGTATCATAAGTCTGATTACTGTTTATAATGTACATGTATAGGCTATTTATTATATTTGTTACTAGCCGGCAGGCTCGCTTCGCTCGCCTTCTCCGCCTAGCCAGGGGGCTCCGCCCCTTGGACCCCCCACAGTATAGGCAGTGTGAGTCAAACAGGCTCGCTTCGCTCGCCTGCAAAACATCTGTCAGTGTCAGCTGAGACAAACAGGCTCGCTTCGCTCGCCTGCAAATTCCGTTCAGGAGGTATTAGAAATTTATTGAGCACAGAATTTCTACACCTAATCTGGACCTGTTTAACTAATTTCAACATTTTCTGCCAATTTGTTCTAGAAAAATCTAAGAAAAACTCCGAAAATTCCAAAAAATAGTAAAACGCTGATATTAAGCGTAACCTTGGGAAGTATATCGGACATAGCTTGAAACTTGATTCAATATCTTTCAAATTAGTTCATCTATAATCTCGCTGAACCATTGAATTTCCAGTTAGGATTGGTCGTATCAAGGCGGAAGATATGCAACCCGCAACACATCTACAATTTTGAAAACCTGATTACTGGCGTAATCTTGAACGGATTGCAAACATATTTTAACACAACATTTCTAGACCTTATCTGAACCTGCCCACCAAATATTAACATTTTCTACTGATTGGTTCTCGAAAAAATGAGGAAAACGCCGGAAAACTCTAGAAAAACTAAAATATTTGGCGTATTCTTGAAAAGTTTTTAAAATCCGTTCTTAGCGCGAGTCTAAACGTCCAACTGTACATGCCTGCCAAATTTGAACGCATTCGGTTCAGTGGATTTTTAGTTCTGGTGATGAACTGATCTGAAGGAATGAATGAATGAATGAATGAATGAATAAATAAATGAATCAGTGCCATTTCGCTTCCATATATAGAGATGAATGCTTCGATAATGGATAAGAGTAATGGTAATGGAGTTCTCGCTGAAGAACAATAATTGTTTGACATTATTAATTCTGAATAATCATTATTCAAACAATTGATAGTTGAATTCACTTTTTGAGTAGTCGTTAGAATGATAAAGTGGTAGTTGATTGGAGAAGTTGAAATTTGTGAAAATAAAAAATCACTCAAATTATTTACGAAAAAAATTGGAAGCAAGTTTATCCAATCAATGCATTGAGGATTAATATTATAAATAAATATTAAGAACAGAATATCAAATATGTAAAGTAATCAGATAAATTTTCATTCAATAGAATTCATTTCGTTCTTCCAATCATTGAGGAAAGAATAATTGTCAAGCAGACATAAGTAAATTGAGATAAGAAAAGGTTGGAAAACAGGGAAAGAATGAGAAAGGGACAACAGAGGAGAAAGAAGAGGAACGAGAGAATAGTAAAGGGATGAGAAAGAGGAGAAAATAGAGACAAGAAGAGTAAATGGAGAAGAAAGAAGAAAAGAAAAAGTAAGAATAGAGGAGAGAAAAATAAGATAGAAAGAGAAATGTAAAGCAGTAGTAGGTCAGTTCTGAGGGTGTGGATAGGGGGGTGGGAGGAAAGGGGAGAAAGGTGTAAGAACCAACAACCTTGAAGAATCGAATTGTGAAGGAGAGATTATAATTCAGAAAATGAGTCAATAGCAGCTGCCTGCCGGCTAGTGCAAGCAGTCAATAGAATCCAAGAAGAAGAAGAAGAAAAAGGAAAATAAGAGGAGAGAGAAGAAGATTCTTCCTCGACGAAGAAGAGGAAGAAGAAGAAGAAGAAGAAGAGGAAGAAGAAGAGGAAGAAGAAGAAGAAGAAGGAGGAGGAGAAGAAGAAGAAGAAGAAGAAGAGAAGAAAGAAGAAGAAGAAGAAAGAAGAAGAAGAAGAAAGAAAGAAGAAGAAGAAGAAGAAGAAGAAGAAGAAGAAGAAGAAGAAGAAGAAGAAGAAAGAAGAAGAAGAAGAAGAAGAAGAAGAAGAAGAAGAAGAAGAAGAAGAAGAAGAAGAAGAAGAAGAAGAAGAAGAAGAAGAAGAAGAAGAAGAAGAAGAAGAAGAAGAAAGAAGAAGAAGAAGAAGAAGAAGAGAAGAAGAAGAAGAAGAAGAAGAAGAAGAAGAAGAAGAAGAAGAAGAAGAAGAAGAAGAAGAAGAAGAAGAAGAAGAAGAAGAAGAAGAAGAACAGGAAGAAGAAGAAGAAGAAGAAGAAGAAGACGAAAGTGCTATCAAACCAATTCTGGTTAACGGATCAGTGCATAGCTGCTCTGTACTACTCTAATCAGGCATTAGATTCAAATTCATTCAGCCGCCACCAATAATTCAGGTCAAAAGACGTCTAAATCTAATTACGAAATTGCTATTATGTAGCTGACTTGTTTTGTTTCTGTTAGTAAGTTAGTTCTACAAGGTTTGCAAACACGGTTTTCAACAACCAGCAGACTATTATTGTTAATCTGTATTCTTGAACATTTGTCTATTGAAGAGAATAAAATTGGTGATTTGGATTCAACGTTTTTATTAGTGTTTCAACATTATGTCAATAATTAAATTCATTCAAATGAAAAAATACTCAAATGCTATAAAAATGAATCACTGAAAAATAGAATCAGTTTATCTCTAATATAGCGGTGATCTATTAGCATTGCAAACAAGTACCGGAAGTACCAATTTTGTACTCTCTGTAACAATTTTGTACTCATTGTATCAATTTTGTACTCATTGTATCAATTTTGTACTCATTGTATCAATTTTGTACTCATTGTATCAATTTTGTACTCATTGTATCAATTTTGTACTCATTGTATCAATTTTGTATTCTCTGTAACAATTTTGTACTCATTGTATCAATTTTGTACTCATTGTATCAATTTTGTAGACTTTCTGTATCAATTTTAGTCCCTCTGTATCACTACTGCGTATCACAAATCCACTGTGTGAAGATAGCTTTATCTTGTAGTACTTCGGTAAAGTAATATTAATAGAAGATTGCCTTCATTGATCTAGAAAATACAACAATACAATATTAAGAGATATTACATTTTTGGCATTTACCCCATGGATTAACACAAAACATTATATCCGTCTAGACCTAGAGGATGTAAATTATATTGTATAATATATTTTGTATATAATATTGGTTCAATAATTATCAATTTGATCTCAAATTGTAGGTAACAGTTTGATCTACTATAAAAGACCTCATTCATAATTCTTGAACAAATATTGACCAAGCTGGAGTCATTTTCCCATCATGCTAGAGGGTCTTCTTTGCTGGGACAGACTATAGATAACTATCACTTGAATATTGTAAGGAGATATAAAGTATTTCTAGAGCCCTAGAATATTGTTCTCGGTCGTTCTCTAAGGCTGAGGCCGCACTGCCGATGGGTAGAGCCTGGAGGGTGGAGGGTAGTTGTTAAATCTATAGAACATACACACCATTCACAGTAATACATCGTATGAATGGTATGACGTCGCACTGTTTTTTGAGGTTATGTTGTCCATATTTAAGAATTTCAAGATGGCGGCTGAACACATACCATTCATACGATGTATTACTGTGGATGGTGTGTATGTTCTATAGATTTACCAACTACCCTCCACCCTCCAGGCACTACCCACCGGCAGTGCGACCTCAGCCTAAGAGCGTCACCTAAATTCTGCAGAATTACGCGCTTCAGTTGAGGCGTCTGTACGATTAGCGACGCCGGTTGAGAAATTAATGTAGGCTCGCCGCGACGCCTGCTCACTCAACGTAACGACGCTTTTTACAACGCGACGACGTGAAAAACGACGATAAGCATGAAGGGTTATTACAGATGGATGGGTGACATGAAGAGGTAGGAAGATAGAAGAAGAAGAGGGAGAAGAAGAAGAAGAAGAAGAAGAAGAAGAAGAAGAAGAAGAAGAAGAAGAAGAAGAAGAAGAAGAAGAAGAAGAAGAAGAAGAAGAAGAAGAAGAAGAAGAAGAAGAAGAAGAAGAAGAAGAAGAAGAAGAAGAAGAAGAAGAAGAAGAAGAAGAAGAAGAAGAAGAAGAAGAAGAAGAAGAAGAAAATGAAGAAGAAGAAGAAGAAGAGAAGAAGAAGAAGAAGAAGAAGAAGAAGAATGAAGAAGGAGAGAAGAATTGAGAAAAAGTGATGAAGAAGGATTTGGAGAAAATTAGGAGATGGAGGATCGAAAGAGGGAGAGAGAAAATGTTTGGAGAAAGGAGACAAAAAAGTAAAAAGAAGAAGATAGTGGAGAAGAAGAAAAAAAGCAGAATAAGATGGGAGAAGAATTGGGTGAATGGAGTATGAAAAATAAGTTGAAATAATAAGATAAGAAGTGAAGAGAACAAGAAGAAGAAAGAAGAAAGAAGAAGAAGAAGAAGAAGAAGAAGAAGAAGAAGAAGAAGAAGAAGAAGAACAAGAAGAAGAAGAAGAAGAAGAAGAAGAAGGGGAATGAGAAGAATAAAAATGATAAGATTAATTTCTACAGTTTGAAACAAAATTTTTTTATTCCTGTACCAATATTGACCGAGCTAGAGTCATTTTTTCATTTTTCCAGATTGTCTTCTTTGCTCGACCAGTCCATAGCTCTGGCAGGACCGTCTGAAATCGGTTTGCGATGACATATCGAGTCGAATACAATCTCCGCCCACCGTTTTCCTGCAACAAAATCACATTAATTTATTCCAATATGAATCAAAGAGCGAAAAAATCTAATGATTATGATTAATTAATGTACTTCAGAAGATAATAAATTCGCTATTAAAAATATTAATTATCATTGTAGCAGACGCCAGAAAATTAGGCAGTTTCGTCTGCTCCTTGTGCGCTCCAACAGCTGATGTTGTCAATTGGTCCTCCAACAGCTGATTTGTGAATAGGTTCTCCAACAGCTGATATTGTGAATTGGTACTCTATTACCTGATATTGTCAATTATTATTATTATTATTGTCAGTTAGCTTTTGGAGCAGTCACAATGCGACCATTGAAATCCCAGATGCGATTAGAACATGAGAAAAATAATTTCATCATTGTTTTCTGCGCTACTCGAATTTCGCCACAATTCGGTCCATTCGCTAATAATAATTTTAGACACGCTGTGACGTCATCCGGTTGAGGTTGAATGGCGCTGCCGATACAATTATTCCGCAGAACTGGAACAATTGGCCCGGTCGGTTGGTGGGTCATTTCATAGAGAAATAGGCTACTAACGGAAGATGTTGATTTCTTTCTTCTTCTTCTTCTTCTTCTTCTTCTTCTTCTTCTTCTTCTTCTTCCTTCTCTTCTTCTTCTTCTTCTTCCTTCTCGTCTTCTTCTTCTTTCTTCTGCTCCTCCTCATCTTCTTCTTCTCCTTTCTTCTTTGCCGTCTTCTTCTTCTTCTTCTTCTTCTTCTTCTTCTTCTTCTTCTTCTTCTTCTTCTTCTTCTTCTTCTTCTTCTTCTTCTTCTTCTTCTTCTTCTTCTTCTTCTTCTTCTTCTTCTTCTTCTTCTTCTTCTTCTTCTTCTTCTTCTCTTCTTCCTCTCTCTCCTTTCTTCTTCTTCTTCTTCTTCTTCTTCTTCTTCATTATTTTTATTCTTCTCAATTTTCTTCTTATTCTATTTCTTCTTCCTCCTTCACCTCATGTTTTTCCTCTCTCCTTTCTCGTCTCTTTTTTCTTTTAATTCTGCTCCTCCTCATCTTCCTACGTCTTCTTTCCTTCGCCGTTTTCTTCTTTTCCTTCTCCTTTTTCTTCTCTTCTTCTTCTTCTTCCTCTTCTTTTTCTCCTCCTCCACCTTTTCAATCTTCTTCTTCTTCCTCTTCTTTCTTCATTCTTTTTTCTCAATCTTTTCTTCTTCTTCTTCATTATTTTTATTCTTCTCAATTTTCTTCTTATTCTACTTCTTCTTCCTCCTTCACCTCATGTTTTTCCTCTCTCCCTTCACGTCTCTTTTTTCTTTTAATTCTGCTCCTCCTCATCTTCCTACGTCTCCTTTCCTTCGCCGTTTATTCTTCTTCTTACTCTTCTCCTCTCTTCTTCTTCTTCTTCTTCTTCTTCTTCTTCTTCTTCCTCTTCTTTTCCTCCTTCTTCTTCTTCTTCTTCTCTTTCTTTCTTCTTCCTTCCTTCTTCTTCTTCTCCTTCTTCTTCTTCTTCTTCTTTTTTAGATCTTCTTCTTATCTTCTTCTTCGTCACCTTCTTCCTTCTTCAATCTGGTCATTTCAATGGTCATTGACCAATGTCGTTGGCTCGTTATCATTGCAAAACGTTCCTAGTGGAAGGCTTGTTTGTGTTTCAAAACTATTAGACTGTCTAGCTGTCGCCTAAAATTAAGGCGGTTTCATCTGCTGCTTGTGCGCTCCAACAGTTGATGTTGACAATATTGGAATTGTCATATTGTAAATTTTTGAGTTCGAATCGATTTAAAAGAGCATAGAAGATGACAGTATTGAAATTGCCAGTTCATCTTATTCCCATTGATTGTGCTTTCCACCTCATTCATTTCTCCTTCTATTCATCAATTTCCCTTTTATTCATTCATTCATTCAATTTCATTCCTGATTTTCTCTTCTAAATTGTCTTCTCTTTCGAATTACTCCCAAAATATCGCTCAATTTACAGGGAAAGAAAGAAGTACACCTTCTCCATGCTCAATCTCAAGAACTACTTCACTCCTGCCCACGAAACAGGTGAAGTGCTGTACAGTAAAAAATACGGGCACTTCACCTGTTTCGTGGATACGTGCCGCCAGTGAATTCTACACGTTTTTTAAAACTGAAGCCAAAAAGTTTTGGGCGATTACATCTGTCTCTCAAGTAATATAACAGTGATAATGTGGAGCAAATTTTTCAAAATTAAAATTAAAATTAAAATTGCTTAGCATCTATTGTTTCTTTTGATCTAGGCATAGCTTATTGACAACATCATCTGTTGGAGCGCACAAGGAGCAGACGAAACCGCCTAACTTTTCGGCGTGTACTCCAAACAAGATCCACTCCATCATCACCATTGGTCAGAAGCTGATATAATTTATTATTAATTTCGAATACTGCTTGCAATTAATTACAATTCCAGTGCTGTACTAATCGCTAACACGCAGCCATTTTTTCGGGGCCCATCAGCGAATGCAATTTATGGCATTAATTTAATTTCTGTCATAGACTGCACCAGACACGCACAAATCATTCCTCTGTGTTACTTCTTCTACTTTTTCTTCATCATCTTTTTCTTCAAAGCTACCTTCATGGTATTTTCTGTTTTCCTAGCTCTTTTTATTTTATCTTCATATTTCTTTTCTCTTCCTCCTTTTACTTATCTACTCTTTCACCTACTCCTTCTCTCGCTTCTTCCTTTCATCTTATCTCTTTCACCTACTCTTTCTTCTTCTTCTTCTTCTTCTTCTTCTTCTTCTTCTTCTTCTTCTTCTTCTTCTTCTTCTTCTTCTTCTTCTTCTTCTTCTTCTTCTTCTTCTTACTCTCCTTTCTTTCCTTCACCTTCTTCTTCTCTTCTCATCTTCTTCAATTCTTCTTCTTCTCCTTCTTCTTCTTCTTCTTCTTCTTCGGTTTTTCTTCTCATCTCTTCTTCTTCTTCTCTCCTTACGTTTCTTCTTCTGCTAATCTTCTTCTTCTTCAACGTCTCCTTTTTCCATGTTCTCTTTTTCTTCTTCTTCTTCCTCTTCTAATCTCTTTTCTTCTTTCTCTTTTGCTCCTTCTTCTTCAACTCCTCCTCTTCCTCCTTCTTCATCTTTACTTCTGTTTCTTCTTCTTCTCTCTTCTTTTGTACTCCTCCTTCTTTTTCTTTTCCTATTTCTTCCTTATCTTCTACTGCTCCTTATCCAAGAACTTATTTCCTTCACCTTTTTCTCTTTTTTTCCTTTTCTTCTCTTCTCCTTCTGCTTTACATCATCATTCTTATCTTCCTTTTTATTTTGCTCTTTTTCCTTCTTCATCTTTCTCCTTTCTCCTTTTCCTTCTTCTCTTTCTCTTTTCTTCTCTTTCCATCTCTCTCCATTTTCTTCTTTTTCTCTACCTCATCCTTCATCTTCTTCTTTTTGTGTTTTTCCTACTTATCCTCGACCTTGATCTTCCACTTTTTCCTACTTTTCTTGATGGAAATCTCCTTGTTCCTCTCTTCCTACGTCTCCTTACTTTCTGTTTTCTTCTTCTTCTTCTTCTCCTCCTCCTTTTCTTCTTCTCCTCGTTCTTCTTCTTCTTCTTTTCTCTTTTCTTTTTCTTCTTCTTCTTTTCTTCTTCTTCTTCTTCTTCTTCTTCTTCTTCCTTCTTCTTCTTCCTCTCTTCTTTCTTCTTCTCTTCTTCTTCTTTTTCTTCTTCTTCTTCTTCTTCTTCTTCTTCTTCTTCTTCTTCTTCTTCTTCTTCTTCTTCTTCTTCTTCTTCTTCTTCCTCTACTTCATATTTTTCTTCTCTAGCTCATTGTCGGCATCGTATGAAGTCCATTAGACTGGTCCTCCATCTAATTCTTCTAACCGGACTGGATAATGCATGTTCGTGTGCTGTACTGATTCAATAAATATTCCTCTCTTGAGCCCTGGTTTAGCAACACGCAACTACATTTTTTTATTTCGATTGGAGTCTGCCGAAAATACTTCTGCAACGATACTCCTACACGTGTACTATACAGATGACGTCATAAATTTAGGTGGTTTCGTCTGCTCCGTTTCTCACTCTAACGTTGTTAATTAGAGTTTTCATTTAGCTATGCCTTGATGATGCTTTTGAACGAGATCGAACAAGACAATAGATGCCTTTCATCAGCTATATTATAGCTATGTTATAGTATGTTATAATATATATTAATATATTACCGATGTTATAATATAGCTATATTACAGCAATGTTATAGTTGGTCCAAGCAATGAAGACTCTCTGGCAAGATAATAGAATGACTCCAACACGGTCAATATTGGTTTATAAATTATTGATCTGGTCTCAAATTGAAAAAAGGCGTCTTCTAGCATATATTTTCCAATTATCTCAATAACCGTTAAAGTTACAAACTTGGAACTCGCTCCATTGAATTCCTCAGCTAATTTTACATGGGAATTGATTATTTTAGAACCTTACTAAAGCCTCTAAAAAATTAGAAAAATTAATATATTTTGAAAAATCTCAATTTTCCGCCATTGTTATCTCGGTACCAGAGCGTTTTTGTGGGTTGGTCCCATAGAACTTTTTTGTCTACTTGGTGTAAGGAATCAGCCTGAGAAGTATTGTACATTCCTCCTGAAACACTCTGTATATCCTATGAATAATAAAATTTCGCTGTTGCAAATTTTCAAACGATAACCTAATATGAAATAATATATTATTCGCATCTTTAAATGATCTAAAAATCAAATAAAATTGAATAAATTGACTATTTTTAAAATATTGCTGGACTCAAATTATAATTAGTTAAATATACTTTGATTATTTTTCTTGTTTGAAAGTTGACTACGAAAACTGGATAATGTAGTCGACTTATTTTCTCTTTTTCATATAAGTTTTTCATATTGTTTTTTTCGAAAGGAGAATAAAAATTCATTATTCATTATTATTTTTCAGTAGATTTTTATTTTTGGATGATTGAAGGTCGATAACTGAAACTGATTGAGAAATACCAATAATAAAAAGGTGAAGGGCTCCTTAAAAACTAGTCGATCACGATGTGGGATAGTTTCGTGAGTTATTTAGAAAATCAATTTCTTGTTCAGTGATGTGAGTCATTGATTTAGAACAAAAATCTGGGCGAAAAATGATTTTCGGAACTTTTAATAACAGGGAGTGCGAATCACCAACTAGATCCTGTACTGATATAATTCCGTTCAATCACGAATCTAGAATAATTTAAAGTAGTCTAGTTCTTTTACTGATAGTTTTCTTCCAATGCATTGAGCCTTTCCTAAATATATTAAAGTTTATCACTATTTTTATCACTTTATCACTATTAAAGTTTATCACTCTTCTATCAAAAGATAATAATAAAAAAAAAAAAATTTTTTTTTATTATTATCAAAAGATTATGGAATGTTATTACCATTCTTGAAAAATTATTCTAGACAAATAAGGCATGTATTCAAACAAACTCTACATTTTCGTCCTATATAAAATTTCCCTTCGTTTTTTCCATTTCGTATGTTTCTTTCGTGCCAGTAAATTGAAAGTAGAATGGACGATAATCTGTTAATAGATATATAAAAACTGTAAAAATATCAATTAAATCCTTCTGTAATATAGATTGGACCGAACACTATCCTATTCATTTCTTATGAGTTTTTCAGTAGGCCCTAAATTAGACCAAAAGGGCTTTGTCAAGTTATATTATTTTTATCATTATCATGTATTTTGATTATGGATTTGAAAGAAATACTTATTCTATGTATTCTCTTGATCTTTCTGTAGAATTCAAAAATATTATCATTTTCTTACTCATATTCAACAGTATACTTAACTTTTCTATATTTCATATTCTAAAAATTTTCAACATAATCCACGACACAGTGAATCCTAAAGGCCTGTTAGACAGTGAGAATGTAGCAGCACACTAAACTCAAATCGATGTAACTTCAGTATCAGCAAAAAAATTTACCCTGATACCAAAGTTACTTTATTTAAGTGTGTCTGTAGCCTTTAATCTCATTGTAAAGTCCATCATCTTCCATATTCATCATATTATATTGGAAATTCCAACCTTCAACTTTCAACAAATACAGTAACGGTACACCTCTCTCATTTGTTTTTTCAAGCCTCGAATTTTTAGGGTCATAAGTAGAAGTTTGATTGACATATTCTGTACTACTAAGCCCAAGCTTATGTCAACAATACAGGACTAAAACATAGTTATCTCAACTAGAATAACCCAAACTATAACTGTATTGTACGAAATATATGACTTCAACTGTAACTCTATCTACATAGCTCGTTATAACTATATAACTTTAACCATGCAGCAATGCATTATTGTGACTATATTACTATAACCATATAGCATCACTGTGACTTTATTATTATAAACATATAACCTTACTATAACTATATAAATTCAAATAAACAGCGTCACTATAACTATATAACCAAGTTATAGTACTGTACTATACTCTGTCCAAGTAAAGAAGACATTCTGGCAAGCTGGTAAAATAACTTCAGCTCGGTTAGTATTGGTTCAAATATTATAAATTTAGTTTCAAATTGTAGTGAACATTCTGATCCAAAATTTGAGACAAATTTAATAATTTTTGAACCAATATTGACCGAGTTGGAGTCATTTTACCATCTTGCTAGAATGTCTTCTTTGCTTGAACAGACTATAACCATTCAATCGAATGTGTCAGAGTTGAATAACAATCGAATCTCTAACCTGGAGATGATTGGGCACATCTTTTATCACTACAACACAATAGCTGCAAGATAACAATGCTCCTTCTATAACAAGGTAGACACCAAAAAGTTAGGCGGTTTCGTCTGTCTCCTGTACGCCACGTAACCTATTGTAACAGCTGATATAAAGCACCCAGCGTCGCACTTGATTTCAAAAAGATCATCTAAGCATGCCTATCGCAACTATGCATAGTTGAACAAAAACTCTAATCAACAACATCAGCTGTTGGAGCGCACAAGGAGCAGACGAAACCGCCTAACTGTTTGGCGTCATCATTGCACTGTCATCGTGCACTGATTGAGTTCTTCTTCCTCATGCTGAGGTGAGGGAAGCTGAGATGAGGTGACAGTTTGGTATTACCTGAGGCTGACAATTCAAGGGCACCAATATATGGTCTACAATCGACTCTACGACAATTGAAATCGAAAGCACGCTTCAGGATCCTTGATTTGTAGAAGTTGTATGGAAAGCTACTATTACAGAGACTGCAGTACACCGCAGGGCCGTCGTGAGTGGGGTGTGCTGGCGCCACGGCCGAGGGGGTGCCGCGGCCGTTGATGCAAAACGGGAGTTTTGAAAATTTCAATTGGGCTATTAGAATCATCTTTCCACTATTTGATTAAAAACTTATTTTACCAACAACTTGAATCCACAAAAAAATATTTCCTCTGCATAAATTCATTTATCATAATGAATTGATAAATAATATTAAAAACCAAGATCAATGTATGAAGCAAGCCAAGAAACGCCCCTCTTAAATTTTATTCTATGGTTGGTTGACAACTACCTTACATTCTGTCGACCAATCAAAAACTGCTACATGTAATTGTTGTCCTACAATACTAATATTTTCACCGAATTTTTGTAGTTTTCCAAACTATTCTCTGGCAAGAGGACAGTATTAGATCATGAATAGTTTGAGTACTATTTCATTATATTCATTGTATAGAAAAATAGAATTAATGAGTATAAGATGGGAGTGCGAAATCATATTTTCATATCATTTCATACAACTATTGAAGTCTAGTGCTGGCCTAAGTTACACGATAAAAGTGAAACTGAATCTAAATTCTATAAATAAATTCTTCAAATACTAACTTGATAGAATTTTGCTAGCCTGAATACATGAATGAATATTATATTTATATCAGAACAAGATCTTCAATAGTAAATCAGCGTAATTTTTTGTGCATGATACACCATCCATCATTTTCTTGCTAGCAGCCATTTTCCAAGACAGAACTCATTAAACACTGTCAACCAATAAGAAAAGAGCAGGCGGGGCATAAAGGCGTGTCCAAGTCAAAACTTGAACACCACCCGTCAACTGCTGCCATCTACTGGTTGAATTCGGAAACTTTTCTAACCAATGTTTTCGGCCATTTTGATCGTGGGCGTAGCTTGGAGGCGTATCCAATGAAACGAAGCGTCACAACACCTACAGTGACTAGATAAATCTGTCTAGTCACTGTAAAGTGAACCTATTGCAACTGCCATCTGCTGGCTGAATTAGGCACTATTTCGAATGTTATTCAAGAAAGTTGGGTAGAGCAGTGAAAATGACTGAAATCTTCAATTTGCTTGCTATTGAGTTTCCGATTTTCTTGTTAAAGCATCTTTATTTCCATTGAAATATAATATTAAATATGATGAATCCAAATATTTTTCTGTGAAAAATTTATTATTCCCTTCCTTATGTGCTTTCAAGCAAACTAATAGAATAAATTAAGCAATAATCAAAATTTCATTATTCCAATGATAAAGTACGGTACAATGTGACAGTTTCGCTCAATGTAGATATCCTTTAGTTATTTTGTATTAATTACTGTGGGCTTTTGCTTATCACGTATCCAATACATGAAAATACAAAACAATACGTTGGTATACATTAGACTAAACAAGTCCTTATAATCCTTTTTGCCACACTATCAGCAACATTGGAATTGCTTATGAGAAAATTTGAACATATGAGCAGCTTGAATCATGTTTGGCTTTGAATATTATTATAATATGTTGGACTTATCCTTCAGGAGAAGGGTAAAACACCACAAGCAACATTGGAATTGCAGTGGTAAATATAATAGTATTATTTCAAAAATTTTGTAAAATTGTTTAAATATGCAATAAACGGGCTATTTATTCATTTATTTATTTAATATGTTGGATTGCATTCGTCTATTACCATCATATCAATATCGAACTATGTTTCAAATAGCCACAATCAACTTTGACTTCAAAGAAACTTACTACTGTTTATCCCACACATCCAATCAAGATTGACATTATTAAGTTCATCATCAAGGTCATATGACAACTTAAGGCCTTCAATAATACTGCCCTCAATAGTGAAATCTTCATTGATAAGATCTACAATTACAGTGTTTCATTACATATTGATGTTCGTAATATTCATTCATCTCCTACTAAAGCACTTTGGCTTGACATTAATTTGTCGTTCATGTCCAAGGTCGTTTATGATAGATATAGTAGACCGTAATAGTAATACCGTATATATAGTAGACCTAAATAATAGATATATTATACAGAGTGTTTCAGGAGGAATGTGCAATACTTCTCAGGCTGATTCCTTACACCAAGTAGACAAAAAAGTTCCATGGGACCAACCCACAAAAACGCTTTGTTACCGAGATAACAATGGCGGAAAATTGAGATTTTTCAAAAAATATTTATTTTTCTAATTTTTTAGAGGCTTTAGTGAGGTTCTAAAATAATCAATTCCTATGTAAAATTAGCTGAGGAATTCAATGAAACCAGTTCCAAGTTTGTAACTTTAACGGTTATTGAGATAATTAGAGAAATATGCTAGAAAACGCAATTTTTCAACAATAAGGGTTATAAGGAATCATAAAATTGTATTTTTTATTAATGGAACTTGAAGAGAGTCGGATTCTAAAGAAAAGTTACAAACTTGGAACAAACTTTTTTCTCATTCGATCTTCCACTTCAACCCTTGTTATTGGTCCTCCTCCCCCTTTTCTTCTTCTTCTTCTTCTTTTTTCTTTCTTCTTCTTTCTTCTTTTTTTTTCTTGTTCTTCTTCTTCTTCTTCTTCTTCTTCCTTCTTCTTCTTCTTCTTCTTCTTCTTCTTCTTCTTCTTCTTCTTCTTCTTCTTCTTCTTCTTCTTCTTCTTCTTCTTCTTCATCTTCTTTTCCTCCTCCTTCCACTTCTCCTTCTGTCGTCCACGACATATCACCATCATCATATAATTATAAATCGATCCGCCTAGGAACAAATAATATGTCAGCCATCAACAGTAAAAGTGATTCTGTTCTCTGAAAGAGACTCACATCATTATTATTACTGTGTATCAGCATACACGAGGAATGATGCGTCCTTTAGGAGAAAATTATAAGCAGTAGTCGCACTTTAAGTAGCCACTATATGACCGAAAGTAGACTATTACAGTCTGTCCAAGCAAATAAGACATTCTGGCAAGATGGGAAAATTATTCCAGATCGGTTAATAGTGTTTTAAAAATTATTATTTTGGTCACAAATTGTAGATCAGAACGTTTCCTACAATTTGAGACCAAATTTTCAATTTTTGAACCGTTAGTGACAGAGCTGGAGTAATCTTTACAGAATGTCTTCTCTGCATGGACAGATGATACCTACCTAGCATAAACTCGAGATTAGTGTTGAAGGAATGAGGTCAAAACATTGGTACATCATTAAATTGCAATCAAAAGTGCTCTGAATTCATCATTGTTCATGCTACAAGGCCAGGGCTTCAGTTATTATTTTTCAAGCTCAGATGGGTTAAGAAGGACATTAATATGAATACATACCTACATCATCATCTGGTGTTTCTATTGATGTCAAAAATATCATCTAGGCAAAGCTGGTTACGACAACTACAATTTTCCAAGAAGATGAAAAAAATAAAGAGGAAGAAACTTAAGGACGAAGGAAGAGGAGAAGAAGAATTGAAGGAGGGGAGAGAGGAAGAAGGAGAATGAGAAGTTAAGAAGGAAGAAGAAGAAGGAAAAGAAGGGGGAAGGAGAAGAGTGAAGAAGAGGGAAGGAGAAGAAGAAGGAGAGGAAGAAGAAGAAGAAGGAAGAAGAAGAAGAAGAAGAAGGAGAAGAAGAAGAAGACGAAGAGGAAAAGAAGAAGAAGAAGAAGAGGAGGAAAGAAGAAGAAGAAGAAGAAGAAGATGATGATGATGATGATGATGATGATAATAAAAAATCAAACAAACGAAGGCAATTTATTTATTATAGTCTATTTATTGATTGATTATTATTTTATTATTATTATTGTTTTATTATCATTATTATTATTATTATTATAATTATCATCATCATCATCATCATCATCATCATCTTCTTCTTCTTCTTCCTCCTTCTTCTTCTTCTTCTTTTCCTCTTCGTCTTCTTATTCTTCGTCATCATCATCATCATCATCATCATCATCATCATCATCATCATCATCATCATCATCATCATCATCATCTTCTTCTTCTCCTTCTTCTTCTTATTATCCTTTTTCTTCTTCTTCTTATCCTTTTTCATCTTCTTCTACTATTTCTCCTCCTCCTCCTCCTTCTTCTTCTTCTTCTTCTTCTTCTTCTTCTTCTTCTTCTTCTTCTTCTGCTGCTTCTTCTTCTTCTTCTTCTACTTCTTCTCTCTGAGGTATCGGAGAAGAAGTAAAAGAAGAAGAAGAAGAAGAAGATGGAGGAGGAGGAGGAGGAGGAGAAATAGTAGAAGAAGATGAAAAAGGATAAGAAGAAGAAGAAGAAGAAGATGAAAAGGAGAAGAAGAAGAAGAAGAAGAAGAAGAAGAAGAAGAAGAAGAAGAAGAAGAAGAAGAAGAAGAAGAAGAAGAAGAAGAAGAAGAAGAAGAAGAAGAAGAAGAAGAAGAAGAAGAAGAAGAAGAAGAAGAAGAAGATGATGATGATGATGATGATGATGATGATGATGTGATGATGATGATGATGAAGAATAAGAAGACGAAGAAGAAGAAGAAGAAGAAGGAGGAAGAAGAAGAAGAAGAAGATGATGATGATGATGATGATGATGATGATGATGATAGATAATAATAATAATGTTAATAAAACAATAATAATAATAAAATAATAATCTATCAATAAATAGACTATAATAAATAAATTGCCTTCGTTTGATTAAATCTTCATCTGCTTCCTTTTGATCTTTCTGATTAACTAGCTCTCTGCTGCGGTCTTGCTTGCTGCGCTGGCTGGGTCAGAATTGTTGTGACTTGCCACATAACGCTTGAATCTGCTACCAGGCAAACAGAGCTCGATAGCAGTTCTCATCCAATGCAACATCCACCTTGCGTATCTTCACAGAAGCAACGTTCCAAGTATCGAGTAGCATTGAAAATTAAACTATAGGGCTGTTTAAAATAATTGATAGATAAAATGAAATTAATCAAATACCCATTTTTGAGAATTATTTTTATACAGATATAATTCAAGCTGAAGCCCATTTTCAATGTGAATAAAATAATACTCACAGTGAAAATTCAAATTAAAAATGTGAATAAGCTTAAGCTTATTGTGCTTAAGCTTAAAACATGCCTGTGTAGAAAATAAAACTTTTAAAGTTTTTAAAATAGGTTATTCAATTTTTTTTCATTTAACCTATCAATCAAGTAGCATTGTATAGTCTGTCCAAGCAAAGAAGACATTCTAGCAAGATGGGAAAATGACTCCAGCTAGTTCAATATTTGTTCAAGAATTATGAATGAGTTTTTAATAGCAGAACAAATTGTTTCCTACAATGATGATGATGATGATGAGAAAAATAGAAAAAGAGGAAGAAGAAGGCAAAATAATACGATAAATAATTATTGAAGATTATTCAAAATAATTATTGAAGATGATAAATTGTGACGAACAAGGGAAAGAAAACAAAGGAACAGGAACAAAGAGAAGAACAAAGAGAAAGAGAAGCAGGAGGAGGAGAAGTATAAGGGGAGAGGGAAGAATAAGGAGAAGGGAGGATAGAAAAAGAAGGAAAAGCATGAGAAGAAGAAAGGAACGATGAAGAAGGAGAAGAAAAGAAAGAGACGAGGAAGAAGAAAG
This sequence comes from Sogatella furcifera, assembly GCA_017141385.1. Classification (NCBI taxonomy): domain Eukaryota; kingdom Metazoa; phylum Arthropoda; class Insecta; order Hemiptera; family Delphacidae; genus Sogatella; species Sogatella furcifera. The sequence continues at coordinate 3,861,998 of CM029548.1, read as the reverse complement.
TGACAAGGAGAGAGAAGAAGAAGAAGAAGAAGAAGAAGAAGAAGAAGAAGAAGAAGAAGAAGAAGAAGAAGAAGAAGAAGAAGAAGAAGAAGAAGAAGAAGAAGAAGAAGAAGAAGAAGAAGAAGAAGAAGAAGAAGAAGAAGAAGAAGAAGAAGAAGATAAAGATAAGAAAGAAACGGTGTTGTAGTTTTTCTGGATGTTTATTGGCTAGAGTAGTAGGCCGGAAGGCAAAACGTTTTGTTGTGTTCCAGTAACAGATATACAGTTAAAATACAGAAATATATTCTCCATAATATAGTCTATCCAAGCAAAGGAGAACCTCTGTCAAGATTAGAAAATGACTCCCTCTCGGTCAATATTGGTTCATAAATTATTGATTTGGTCTCAAATTTTAGGTCAGAATGTTTTCTACGATTGAGACCAAGTAAATAATTTTTTAACCGATATTGACCGAGCTGGAGTCATTTTCTCATCTTGCCAGAGGGTCTTCTTTGCTTGGACATCTATCTGTGAATCGAGACCTTCCTTGTGCAGAAAGATCCGTTGATGCGCCCATTAACGATTAAACGCAAGATAAGAGCATCAATCCCCTTCAAGCAACAAGGACTTCTTATTCACGATTTGTCCCTAGGGAACATTTCAGAATGGGGTCTGTCCAAGAAAAGAAAACATTCTGGCAAGATGAGGAAAGAACTCCAGCCTGATCAATATTGATTCAAAAATTAGGAATTTTGTCTTAAATTGTAGATCAGAATGTTTTCCACAATTTGAGACCAAATTTATAACGTTTGAACCAATACTGATCGAGCTCAAGTCATTTTCCCATCTTGCCAGAATGTCTTCTTTGCTTGGACAGACTAAATTACTACTACTATTTATCATTACTGCAAGTCCCTCAACTTCTCGGCCACAAGAAGTGTCCGCAGGGCGTGTTTCCATTACTACAAATCCCTGGTATAAGTTGCCATTGATTTTCTTTCATTTTAGATTTCTGAAATCTGTTGGTCTCGATTTTTCAGTTTTTGGATAATGTTGGAAGAATTATTAGACATTGCAGAATACCAACTGCTGGATAATTTTGATAATAATTAATTCGAATTTCCATTTATTGTTATATGAATGGACAAAGGACTTCTGCAACTGCAAATATTGACCACTGTATCGATTCAATGTATCTTGGCTGCTATTTACTACATTGGTCAATATTTGCAGTTGCAAAAGTCCTTTGTCCATTTATATTGCAACTAGCCGGCAGGCTCGCTTCGCTCGCCTTCTCCGCCTAGCCAGGAGGCTCCGCCCCCTGGACCCCCGACAGTATCAGCAGTTTCAGTGAGTCAAACAGGCTCGCTTCGCTCGCCTGCATAACCTCTGTCAGTGTAAGCTGAGAAAAACAGGCTTGCTTCAATCGCCTGAAAATTCCGTTCGGAAGGGATTCAAAATTCATTGAACACAGCATTTCTAGATCTAATCTGTACCTGTTCACCAAATTTCGACATTATCTAACAATTTATTCTCGAAAAATCCTGAAAAAAACCTGAAAATTCCGAAAATAGTAAAACGCTAATATTGAGCGTAACCTTGGGAACTATATCGGACATAGTTTGAAACTTGATTCAATATTTTCCAAATTAGTTTATCTATAGTCTCACTGAACCATTGAAATTACATTAAGGATTGGTCGTATCAAGGCGAAAGATATGCAACCCGCAATACATCTACAATTTTGAAAAACCTGATTACCGTCGTAATCTTGAACGGATTGCAAAAATATTTCAACACAACATTTCTGAACCTACCTACCAAATATCAACATTTTCTACCGATTGGTTCTCGAAAAATTGAGAAAACGCTGGAAAACTATAGAAAAACTTAAATATTTGGCGTATCCTTGAAAAGTTTTTAATATCCTAAACGTCCAACTGAACATGCCTGCCATATTTGAACGCATTCGCTTTAGTGGATTTTTAGTTCTGGTGATGAATGAATCAGTCAGTGCCATTTCGCTTATAAAGATATAGATAAATGGGAATTCGAATTAATTATTATTATATTTTGAATTATATGATTTGAGTAGGATGCAAGAAAATCATGAATCATCTAAGCTCATCAATGTCATTATAAAACATTGATTCCACTCTAAACTCTCGATGAACAGAATAGCAAGTATGAGAGAGATTATGAAATAAGTAGTATGAGAAATGAGAGTATGAAATGAAAATAATGAGAGTATGATATTACTACTGAAATCAGTAGTGATATTATTTTACCATTTTAATACTTATCACTGGCAGCTCGTGCCCGCGAAAGAGGTGAAGTGCTGTACAGTAAAAAATACGGGCACTTCACCTGTTTCGTGGGCACAAGCCGCCAGTGTCTATATTATTCCTGTTTGTTTCTTGGAAGCATCCTCTTCATCTTTTCCTTCTCCGCATCCGCCTTCTTTTTCATCTTTCCTCTTTTTCTTCTTCTTCTTCTTCTTCCTCTTCTTCTTCTTCTTCTTCTTCTTCTTCTTCTCCTTCCTCTTCTTCTTCTTCTTCTTCTTCTTCTTCTTCTTCTTCTTCTTCTTCTTCTTCTTCTTCTTCTTCTTCTTCTTCTTCTTCTTCTTCTTCTTCTTCTTCTTCTTCTTCTTCTTCTTCTTCAGCTATAATACAAAAAACCCAGAGATAAGAAGAGTATGATGGCGACCAGAAGAAAATAACAACAGAGTTGTAGTAGAATGTTATACATTAACATAATAACATACATTAGGATGATATGATAGTGGGTGGTAAAGGTCTAATATAAAATAATATCACATACCGACATCATCATATCCCACTTAATAAATGGATTCCATTACATTGAGCCACTCAAACACTCAAGTGCTCTTCTAAAATGACAGCTTAGTAGTAGTAGTAGTAACAGATGATGGAGAAGAAGAAGAAGAAGTGGAAGAGAGAGGAAGAAAAAGAAAAAGGAGACGAAGAAGAAGAAGAAGAAGAAGGAGGAGGAGGAGGAGGAGGAGGAGGAGGAGGAGGAGGAGGAGGAGGAGGAGGAGGAGGAGGAGGAGGAGGAGGAGGAGGAGGAGGAGTGGAAGAAGAAGAAGGGAGAGGAGAAGGAGAAGAAGAAGGAGAGGAAGAAGAAGAAAAAGAAGAAGATGGAGGAGCAGAAGAAGAAGACGAAGAAAAAGAAGAAGGGGAAAAAGTGAAAGAAAGAGAAGAAGAATAGGAAGAAGAAGAAGAAGAAGAAGAAGAAGAAGAAGAGGAAAGAAGAAGAGGAAGAAGATGATGATGATGAAGAAGACGAAAAAGAAGAAGAAGAAAAAGGAGAATAAGAGAAAGAAGAAGAAGAAAAAGAAAAAGAAGGAGGGGAAGGAGATGAGGGAAGGGGAAAGAAGAGGAAGAAGAAGTAGAAGAAAAATAAAAATAAGGAGGGGAAGGAGAACGAAAAGAAAGATAAGAAGAATGGGAAGAAGAAGAAGAAAAAGGAGAATATGACGGAGAAGACGAAAAAGACGAAAAAGAAGAAGAAGAAGAAGTAGGAGAAGAAGAAGAAGGAAGAAGAAAAAGAAGAGAAATGGGGAGGAGGTCCAATAACAAGGGTTGAAGTGGAAGATCAAATGAGAAAAAAGAGGAGGAGGAACAAGAGAAGAACGAGAATAAAGAAGGGAAGAATGAAGTAGAAGGAGAAGAAGGAGTATAAAGGATGGTCGTGGAAGATGGGGAAAAAAGAAAACATGAAAACAAAGAAGAGAAGAGTTGATAAGATAGTAGAAGTTGAGAAGTGAAATATATATTAAATAAAATAGAAAAAACAAATTGAAGGTTGAGTGTGTTGAAGACAGAAATGACTCTAGAGATATAGTCTGTCCAAGCAAAGAAGACATTCAAGCAAGATGGGAACGTGACACCAGCTCGGTTAATATTGGTTCAAAAACTACAAATTTGTTTGTAAATTGTAGAACAGAATGTTTTCTACAATTTAAGACCAAATTGGTAATATTTCAACCAATATTGACCGATCTAGAGTCATTTTCCCATCTAGCCAGAATGTCTTCTTTGCTTGGACAAACTTTAATAGAAACTTACGATCCAAAGTGGATGACCAGGCGGAATTCAGGCGTCTGTCCATCAGATTGCTTCAAATTGAGATTCTCCATTTCATCAGCTCAAGTGAACTTACAACTTAATTTCCCTCATCATGCTTGCTATTAGGTAATAAATCTCTTCATAAGACATATTGGTACAGTCTGTCCAAGCAAAGAAGACATTCTGGCAAGATGGGCAAAAGACTCTAGCTTGGTCAATATTGTTTCACAAATTATGAATTTGCTCTCAAATTGTAGATTCAAATGTTCTCTACAATTTAAGACCAAATTTATATGTTTTTTAACAATATTGACCGAGCTGGAATCCATTTCCCATCTTTCCAGAATGTCTTCTTTGCTCAATCAGACTATTCGCTGTGTGCAAGTGAGTGGAAAGGATATTTTTGGCGATCTAGGCGCTATTGGCGGATCATTTCGGCGAAAAATTGAGTGAATTAACATTGGAGGAGATAGGGCTAAACCTAAAATAATGTCCTGGAGAATTTGTTGTGTTCCGGATTGTAAAAATAAAACACACAATGGAAATTTCAAGTTCTACACTTTTCCAGTTGCCATACATAAGTTTCATCAATAAAAAGAATGGTTCACTGCATTGAATAAATATTGATAGGTGAAGCTAACCTTATTGTTTTGTTTACGTGTAAAAGAATTTGTCGATCAAGTAGGACCATGGAGTGCTCCATTCTAACCTGTACATGAGGTAATGTACATGAATAGTTTTTATGTTAGTTAATCTAATAAGCTGTTATTATCAACGCAAAAACTCTATTAATTATGTTCTAATAAGGAATATTCATATCATTCAATTTTTCAAATGAATGTGAGCTTGCGCCAATTTTTCATTTTCATGTAAGATAACTAATCAGCTGTTATCTCAAAAGTTTTTGTCAACTCTCAAATACATCTGTTTGCGGTTGTCTGCTCTCAAATACTTGAAAACTAGGATTTTTCTAATATAATGAGCTATAATACTATCAATAACTAACATTCCTATCCTAAATATCATGTTCTAATTACTGAGAAATGCATGAAGCGGCAAATAATTCCATTCTAATTATAAATGCGTTTTCCCCATTTAGCGCCATGCTTTGTATGCTAAAACGCGTAGAAAAGTACACACAATAATCCACCAGAGCGCAGCACGGTAGATGCTCATAGCGAATAGGCTATATAGCATTATTGGCTTAGTTGGTACCAAAAATATTAAGGTGGTTGGTGAATACTGTTATAAATTCACAGCTCTGTAAGGACAGTCTGGAATCTGCTTGAGAGAGTTGAACGGTTTGCTGAGGTTGTTTTCGACTTGATATGCACTCGCAGACCGCTTGTTGACTGTCTTAAGAGAGATTAGCATTAATAACGGTCGTTCACCAACCGATAATTTTTGGCATCTGCTCCATTAAAACATGAAATATTGATATTAGCAAGATGGTGGTTTGGGATCTTTTGATTGAACTTAGTTCAAGTATTATTTATAATAACTAAACATCTACAGAGTGTTTCAGGAGGAATGAGCAATACTTCTCAGGCTGATTCTTTACAACAAGTAGACAAAAAAGTTCCATGGGACCAACCCCCAAAAACGCTTTGTTACCGAGATAACAATGGCGGAAAATTGAGATTTTTCAAAAAATATTTATTTTTCTAATTTTTTAGAGGCTTTACTGAGGTTCTAAAATAATCAATTCCTATGTAAAATTAGCTGAGGAATTCAATGAAACCAGTCTGAAGTCTGTAACTTTTAATAACAACGGTTATTAAGATAATTGAAAAAATATGCTTGAAACCCGCGTTTTTTCATCAATAAGGGTTATAACTGGATGAAGAATTATAAATTTGTATTTTTTATTAATGGAAGTTGAAGAGAGTCGGATTCTAAAGAAAAAGTTAACAGGCAGCTATTGTGTAAATCTTACCCAAATCTCAGAAATAGCGATCAAAAATCGCAAAATCGCTACTAAACACAAATTCAACACTTGTGCTATGTTTTGTCAATTTTGCGATTTTCGATCGCCATTTCCGAGATATGGGTAAGATTTACACAATCGCCGCCATTTAACTTTTTCTTTAGAATCCGACTCTCTTCAACTTCCTTTAATAAAAAATGCAATTTTATGATTCCTTATCCAGTTATAACCCTTATTGTTGAAAATATGGCGTTTTCTAGCATATTTTTCCAACTTTCTCAATAACCGTTGAAGTTACAAACTTGGAAAGGGTTTCATTGAATTCCTCAGCTAATTTTACATAGGAATTGATCATTTTAGAACCTCACTAAAGCCTCTAAAAAATTAGAAAAATTAATATATTTTGAAAAATCTCAATTTTCTGCCATTGTTATCTCGGTAACAAAGCGTTTTTGGGGGTTGGTCCCATGGAACTTTTTTGTCTACTTGGTGTAAGGAATCAGCCTGAGAAGTATTGCACATTCCTCCTGAAACACCCTGTATAATACTATAATATAATAGTATAATGTTTCCTTTATCTTGGGGCTACTCTATTACTGTTTTTATTTAAAATGTTAATCACAGAATTTGAGAATAACTATGAATAGTCGAAACATGTTGTGCATGAATGAAAATAAATGAAAAGGGTACTGTGATTAACATTTAAAATGAAAAACTATAATAGTATATTATAACCACTATCTGCCCAAGCAGAGAAGACATTCTGGCAAAATGAGAAAATGACTTCAGCTCGGTCAACATTGGTTCAACAAGGATATTGTGGAGCGGAATGTTTCTTACAATTTAATACCAATTTTATGGTTTTTGAACCAATATTGATCGAGTTGGAGTCATTCTCCCATCTTGACAGAATGTCTTCTTGGCTTGGACAGATTTCGTGGAATCTCTGTATAACAAAATTAGTAAGTACCAAGTACTATAACAAATTACAGAAAAACGCCGATCCGAACAAATTGGGACCAGGATCAATTCGGATAAGCCAAATTTTGGATAATTGGACATGTAATTATTTTGTATTGAAGAAAAACATATATTTGATATATATGTCATATATATGTCTTATTGGAATAAACGTTATTACATTTGAAAAGTACAGTGTAGTGATGTTCAATTGAGGTTAAGTCACAAACACAGTGGACTGATCTTGGATGGGTGACCAGTATTTGGCCAAGTACACTTTGGCGAGGTGGAACCTACCCGTGAGGGTCTCCCCACCATTAAAAGCCATAAGCATATTTTTATTTTTTATGTTCAATTAATATGGAACGCAAAACAATTATAGTCTGTCCAAGCAAAGAAGACCCTCTGGCAAGATGGGACAATGACTCCAGCTTAGTCAATATTTGTTCAAAAATGATAAATGTGGTCTTAATTGTAGAACAGAATGTTCTCTACAATTTGAGACAGAATTCATGATTTTTGAACCAATATTGACCGAGCTTGAGTCATTTTCTCATCTTGTCAGAGGCTCTTCTTTGCTTGGTCAGACTAAAACTACTAAACTACTGTACAGTAAGTATAATTCGAAAAAAGTAAGAAAAGCTACGATGACGTCGTAAACGCTGGTTTTTAATTTATTTCTACGTTTAAGACCGATTCGGATAATTGGCAAATTGGTTAATCGGCGTACTACTGTAACAATATTAGTTGTAAGTACGTTCTTTATGACGAGTTTTATGTAACAGCGACCGTACCGCCATTGCTGTATAAATGAATAAAAATGAATAACATAGAGTAGTTTAAGTATAAAGAATAGCTTCCTTTAATAGAATTAAACTATTAAAGGAAGCTATGATACAAGTTACGGAGCGGAGATATGTCGAGCACAAGATGTAATAGAAAGAGAGATGTACAGAGCAACGCACACTGGTCAGCTGATTTCTGATTTGCCTTGCTCGATATACAACTACATCCTTACCTACATGCTTTTATTATTTATTGTTAATATTGTACCGACATGTGCCCGCATCCCGTAGTAATGAAAATCTATCCTTAGTACAGTACCTGGAAGCAAAACTAGTGAATCTACCAGGTGGGATATTTATCTCAAAATTATGTTCCACGAGTCTGGTTCCACTAAATTGCTACAGTGTCGCACTCTAGCGACCAAAATAACAAGCTGATGAAAATGTAAACATAACCTATTTTCGTTAGTGTTGAAAAATATTATTGTTGTAATGAATTCTGATGAGTTGTGAACATCACAGTTAACAAGGAAACAATATTCTTAAGTTGTCCTAGCTGTTTTGTTGTAAAATATTAGTATTTTCATTTTTGTGATCGTAATCGCATAGTTTAAACCCACCAGAGCTTAATTTTTTCTCAACGAGAGCGAACTTCTCGAATCTTTTGCTCCAATTTATGACAACAATATCATTATATTCTTCCAATATCACAATATATTCATAATTATTCGACTGTAATAGCACTCAATAATTCAATTCATTATTTCTACAATTATTTTCATTGATATTGAGCTCTTCTTATTTTTGAATCCTCTGTGGATCAGCTGGAAAATTGGAATACTAGATACATGTCGAATCATAAATATAGGTATAGAGCATAATGTAAAAAGTAAATTTAGTGACGTCATACGGCAGGAAAAAGTGGACTGCTGGGCTCTTATAGACGCTGACCTACCTGGTAGATTTACTAACTTTGCCTGGCAGTATGTAGAAGTATATTATCTTCAAAATAACCCTGAAATAACAGTGATGGAGACTTCTGATGATTGTATTCGGGTTAATTCTGATGCTCTTCAATTTAGTAGACTTACTAGTCATCTCACAAGAAAGTATATCGAAAGATGCAGCTTACTCTTGATATAGTCTGTCCGAGCAAAGAAGAGCCACTGGCAAGATGAGAAAATGACTCCAGTTTGGTCAATATTGATTCAAAAATTATCTATTTGGTCTCAATCGTAGGAAACATTCTGATCTACAATTTCAGACCAAATCAATATATCTTTTGAACCGATATTGACCAAAATGGAGTCATTTCCCCATCCTGCCAGAGGGTCTCCTTTGCTTGAACAGATTATAATCATCATCTCACAAAAACCTTCACGGTAAAGAGATCTCGTATAGTTCGTCCAAGCAAAGAAGACATTCTGGCAAGTTGAGGAAATGACTCTAACCCGATCAATATTATTTTAAAAATTATAAATTTGGTTTCAAATTGTAGGGCAAAATGTTTTGTAAAATTTGAGAAGAAATTTGTAGTTTTTAAACCAATATTGATCGAGCTGGAGTAATTTTCCCATCTTGCCAGAATGTCTTCTCGGCTTGGACAGACTGATTGAAAGCTCCGATTTCCACCGAATAACAGATCCGATTCATGTCGACCGAAATTGATTGAACGTGAAAGTGCGGCAAAGGCACGCATCATCAATGCATGTTATTATAACCTGCTTCCTGGACGGACGGACGGATGCCTCTTTATAGAGCGCAGAAGCCGACGAACGCCACTCAAAAATTGATAGAATCTGAGAGAGTTACCGACTAGCTTACCACGTTCACAACGACTGAGTAGCCTACGAACAAGAAAAATAAGAAGAGTATGAAGGAGTGGAGAAGAAGAAGAGGGAAGATGGGATTGGAGATGTTGAAGAAGAAGAATAATAGAAGGAGGAGAAGAAGAAGAAGAAGAAAAAGAAGAAGAAGAAGAAGAAAAAGAAGAAGATGAAGAAGAGGGAGAAGAAGAAGTAGAGGAAGAGGGGGAGAAGAAGAAAAGGGAAGAAGAAGAAGGGGGAAAGAGAAGAAGAAAAGGGAAGAAGAAGGGGGGAGAGAAGAAGAAAAGGAAGAAGAAGAAGGAGAAAAGAAGAAGAAGAAGAAGAAGAAGAAGAAGAAGAAGAAGAAGAAGAAGAAGAAGAAGAAGAAGAAGAAGAAGAAGAAGAAGAAGAAGAAGAAGAAGAACAAGAACAAGAACAAGAACAAGAACAAGAACAAGTAGAAGTAGAAGAAGAAGGAGAAGGAGAAGAAGAAGAAGATGGAGACGGAGGAGGAGCAGAAGGAAGAAGAAAAGGAGGGAAGAAGAAGAAGTAGAAGAAGAAAAAAGTGAAGAAGAAGAATATTGATGAAGAGAAGAAGCAAGAGCAAAAAGCAAGAAAAATATAAAGGAAATGAAAAAATGAATTAAGAAGAAAAATGGAGAAGAATTAGATGAATTAAGGATGAAAAAGAACTCGTGAAAAATAGCCTAAAAGGAGAAAATAAGTGAAGTAAGTGGACGGAGAAGTGGATAATAGAAAGCAAGTAAAAGAAGTAGAGGTAGAGGAGGAAGAGGAGGAAGATAAGAAGAAGAAGAAGAAGAACGAACGAGAAAAAGTAGCAAGATCTAGAAAATGACGATAGAAAGGTGATTGAGAAAATAGGAGTAGGAAAAGGAGAAGAAAAAAGAGAATAAGGATGAAAATAAGGAGAAGAATAAGAAGAAGATGATGGAGAAGAAGAGGAAGAAGAAGAAAGAGGAAGAAGAATGAAAAGATACAGAAGACAAAATTCTCATTCAGAAAACGAATAAGGATAATAAAGGAATTCGTTGATACTCTCTCACACTCCCATCACATGATAGTTACTTTACCCTATAGTTTTCTTATTGTTTATTGTTTATAATTTGTTCATTTTCATTTTATTACATTTTTATTGAAGGCATATGTTGTATTTGTGCAGAAATGTAGTGCAGGGTTAAGTGTAAGAGAGGGCCGGCTGCGCCCTAACTTCACCCTCCCAGGTTATTAAATGAAGGCAGACATTCTATTCTATCACTCGCTTTGAATCCTCTTTGATCTGAATTCATTATAATATCATCCAATCGGAAAATATTCATCATTATCATGATTTTTCAAGTGTAGAAAAAATAGTGTCATGATCAATACGCTGTAGTATTATGATGACGATGATGACGATCATAATGATGACGATCATTCTCTCTCTTCTATAGTATGGTCAAACAGAGAGGACATTCTGGCAAGATGCGAAAATGATTCCAGCTCGGTCAATATTGGTTCAAAAACAAAAAGGCCATTTTTTTGTTTTTGATGGAGTATAGTAGTAGAGTATATAGTAGTCATTTTTCCATTTTGCCAGAATGTCTTCTTTGCTCGACTAGACTAATCTCTTTTATTCCTGCTCTCTTGACCCTTGATTTATTCATAGTCGACATCAGAAATAGTGCTCGACAACTCCACTTAACTATACTTTGATGACTATTTGAAGTTTCTGTTTTATTTTACACTTTGACAGTTATGAAAGTCCAAACTATAGTCTGTCCAAGGAAAGAAGAACCTCTGGCAAGATGTGAAAGTGATTCAAGCTCGGTCAATTTTGGTTCAAAAATAGTGAATTTGAACTCAAATTGTAGGAACAATTCGATCCACTACTAAGACCACATTTATAATTCTTGAACAAATATTGACCACGCTGGAGTCATTTTCCCATCTTGCCAGAGGCTCTTCTTAGCTTGGACATACTATACCTTGATTGGATTCGATTATCAAGAGTAGTTGTCAGTAGCACTCATCATCCTACTTTCACGATTATATTCACTACTGTAAATCATTAGTGAGACTGTTGAAAATTTGATTTAAGAGCTTTCCTTATCTTAAAAAACAAGATAAGATAAACGATTACCCATCCTTTTTCTTATTAAAACAAATTATATAGAACAAGAATAAATTATTTTTCATTTTAGCTTGGGCCTACACAATAAAGTGAGAATAGTGGACAATATAGTGAGTGAGTACCGTAATCTCTTGTATAGTGAACGCCAAAAAGTTACACGGTTCCGGTTAGGTGTCTCCCTTGAACGTGAGTGATATAACAGAACTATATGGAGAAAATTATAATTTTCTGTATTATAAAGAAGGCTGAGTAGCAGAAGCGAACAGGAAAGACAGAGTCCGAAAATGGAGAAGGAGGAGAAAAAGAAGAAGAAGAAGAAGAAGAAGAAGAAGAAGAAGAAGAAGAAGAAGAAGAAGAAGAAGAAGAAGAAGAAGAAGAAGAAGAAGAAGAAGAAGAAGAAGAAGAAGAAGAAGAAGAAGAAGAAGAAGAAGAAGAAGAAGAAGAAGAAGAAGAAGAAGAAGAAGAAGAAGAAGAAGTAATTCGTATCGCAGAATCGGGCAGCTGATTTGTGAGAATTGAATGTTGCATTGCATAGAGCTAATATAAGGCGGCTGCCATTATTACACCAATAGGTTAACAGTGCTTGCTCCTCTCATTCACCTCTTCTTCATCCACCGAAAACATTCTTCTTTTCCTTCTTCTTCTTATTCTTCTTTTCCTTCTTCTTCTTCTTCTTCTTCTTCTTCTTCTTCTTCTTCTTCTTCTTCTTCTTCTTCTTCTTCTTCTTCTTCTTCTTCTTCTTCTTCTTCTTTTTCTTCTTCTTCTTCTTCTTCTTTTTTTCGAACCCCGAGAGTGAGGGGCAGTAAGCAAGGCCCATGCCAAATGTGTGAGAGAGATAAAATGAATAAAAGAGAGAAAGAGAGACACAGGAGAGCAAATCAGCTCCTGAAGCACTTACAAGACATAATTATGAAGAGGGTGGGCAAAAAGGCAATGAATACAGAAGAAGGCAAACATGATAAAGAACAAGGAGAAAAGTATGAAGAAAAGTGGAAGTTTGAAAAGGAGATAGAGAAATAGAGGAGAAAATGGTAAAATAATTGGAAGAAGGAGTTGAAGAACAAGGAGAAAAGTATGAAGGAAAGTGGGAGTTTGAAAAGGATAGATAGAGAAATAGAGGAGCTAAGAAAAATGTAAAATAATTGGAATAAGAATGAAAGAAGGAAGAAGATAAGGAATAGGAAGTGGTGTTGAGGAAGCAGAAGGAAAAGAAAAGAGAATAGAACCAGAAGAATAGTAGGGAAGAAGAAGTAGTAGGCCTACGAAGACAAAGAGAAAACAAGACGATACCGGAAAAGATAAAAAATAGGAGGGAAACAATAATGGGAAAGAATTGGATGAATGGAGAATCGAAGAAAAATATGTGACAATAAATTAGAGAGTGATGGGGAAAGAAATTGGATGGGAGCAGGAGGAAGGGTAGAATAGATATACGAAGAAAGCGGAGGAGGAGGAGGAGAAGAAGAAGAAGAAGAAGAAGAAGAAAGAAGAAGAAGAAGAAGAAGAAGAAGAAGAAGAAGAAGAAGAAGAAGAAGAAGAAGAAGAAGAAGAAGAAGAAGAAGAAGAAGGAGAATAAGAAGGAGAAATAGGTTAAAAGGAGAAAAGAATTAAGAAGAAGAAGAGAAAAGAAGAAGAAGAAGAAGGAGAAGAAGAAGTAGAAGTGGAAGAGGATGGCAATGAATAGCCAGGATGATGTCAGAAGTCTCTCCGTAGCACGAGCCAACCAACCAGCCCGGGGACATCACGGCCACGCTTCTACTAACTGCTGCCTTCTGCTGCTTCTGCCTATCCTAAACTATACACAACAATACAATACACTCATAGTCTACCTATAATTCTATACTTTTATATCTACTACACTCCTAGGAGCCTTTCGCACTGACCTGCTTCTCCAAAATTTCTTACGTACTCTTCCTCTAAGAAAACATTTATTACTATTCGTATTACTATTTCGTTTCCTACGTCATTAGAATTTGAAGAAACACAACTGAAATAAATTTAAAATTGAAAAATTTAGAGCCTCAGCAGTTTCTATGGGAAATTTACCTTCTATTAATATAATGAGTTTTTGGTTGTTTGCGAACATTCCTTCTATTTGAAGATGAAGTGATAATAAACGTAGTGATTCTGCTTTATTTTATTATATACATAATTAGCTCCATAATACAAGGAATATGATATAGATTCTGTCGAGAAACTTTTAATTTTGGGAAACCCACTTTTCAAAATGCACTAGAAAAGTACACCAAAGAACCGTACCAAAGTATCGTAGTTGGAAACATGAGAATATTCCACTAATTCCAAAAAAATAAAGAATCCATACACGTCACTACGCGTACTTTAGCATGAATACATCTGATAAACACATTTTTCTAAATTCATTATCATTAATGATAGTGGAGTACTTCAAAATTTGCTGATCACTGATTCACCAATACACACTCGTGAATAAACAATCCAAATTGTCTCACTTTCAATATTATACAATTGAAAAACTAATTAACACCAAATCCAATGAAAACGTTGCTCGAATTTTAGTGTTGGATGGTACCAATCAACTAGGTAAAAATAACTAGGTGGTCTATGAGCCGAGATATAATCGAAAATATATAGCGTGTTTGAGATTCCTCGCCTATTGTGTCTATTCATTAAAAGTGTATAATGAATCAAATTACTTTAAAGTCCAATATTGACCTTTAGTGACACAATAAAAGTAACACTGAATCTAAATTCTGAATGAATGAAACCTTCAAGTACTATGTTTTACTAATACTACTATTGATATAATTTATAAATAAATAAACTATGTTAGTGTAAAATAATGAATAATGAATTAGCATTATATTGTGTAAATGATACACCATCCACCATTTTCTTGCTAGCAGCCATTTTCTAAAG
>CM029548.1:3764925-3842425 GCA_017141385.1 Sogatella furcifera | reverse complement strand
AAAAGAAGAAGAAGAGGAGGAGAAGGAGAAGGAAGAAGAAGAAGAAAGAGAAAAAGAAGAAAAAGTAGGAGGAAGAAGAAGAATGAGAAGGAGAAGAAGAAGACATATAAGAAACAGGACAAAAATAGGATGAATGAAGTAGGCCTATGAAAAGACATTTAAAACGAAAAATGAAAGAAGTCGAAAAAAAAAGAAATAAGAGCAAAGAGAGGAAAAGAAGAAGAGATATAAAGGAGAAAGGGAAAGAGGACGGAGAAGACAGCGAAGTGAGAAAGGAAGCAAAAGGAAATTGGGGAAGAACTGGATAAATGAAGTTTCAAAAAATATGTAAGCAGAAAACTTACATATATAGCAGAAGCAGAAGGATCAAATAAGAAATTGAAGAGAAAGGAGAAGGAGACAGAAACGTAGAAGGAGAAGACAGCGAAAAGGACAGCGAAAATACAGTAGTGGCGGAGAAAAAAAAGAGGCAAAAGAAAAATGCAGAAGAATTGAATGATTAAAGTATATAAAAACATATATGTGGAAAGAAAACGGAATACGTAAGAAGAAGGTTGATAACAGGAAGAGGAGGAAGAGAAGGAGAAGAGAAGGAAAAAAAGAAGAGGCAGGAAAAAATGGGGAAGAATTGGATGAGTGAAGTAAAATAAAACATGAGAAAATGAAACAAAAAGAAGAAAGAATAGAAAAATAAGAGAAAGGGGAAGAGAAGTGGAAGAAGACGTAATGAAGAGAAGAAGAAGAAGAAATACAAAAGTGGGAGGAGTAGAAAAAGAAGAAGAGGTGGATGAAGGGACAAAGAATAAGAAGAGGGAGGAGAAAAAGAAGAAAAAGAAGAAGAAGAAGAAGGAGAAGGAGAAGAAGAAGAAGAAGAAGAAGAAGAAGAAGTAGGAGGAGGAGGAGAAGAAGAAGAAGAAGAAGAAGAAGAAGAAGAAGAAGAAGAAGAAGAAGAAGAAGAAGAAGAAGAAGAAGAAGAAGAAGAAGAAGAAGAAGAAGGAGGAGGAGAAGAAGAAGGAGTAGAAGAAGGAGGAGGAGAAGAAGAAGGAGTAGAAGGAGAGGAAGAAGAAGAAGAAGAAGAAGAAGAAGAAGAAGAAGAAGAAGAAGAAAAAAAAAGAAGAATAGGAAGAAGAATTGAGAGGACTCATAATATATGCACTATTGACTTACAATAGGCCCGGCCTTTTCGGGGCATGTGATATAAACGTCGCATAAAACTGAATTACACATAGCGTTCCTTGTCACATAAAGATGACACCGAATCTGAATGAATCAATAATTTTCGAAATTATTGTTTACAGTTTTACGAACCGCAAACGGCGGTGTTGGCGTTAATGAGGTGATAAATTTGGAAAACGACGACAATTTTTTTTTTGGTCGGTAGAATTTTGAGAAGGCATCAAGCTTTGCGTGAATGAGGCTCGAGTCAATTTTTATTTTTATTTTTGACAACTGGCACAATATTGTGACACGAGTTCGGCCATCTTTCAGCATCACAAATGAGCTCTTTGGTCCCCGCCCTGTTTGTCTGGTGACAGTTTTATTTAATGGCGATCTTATGGACACGTGTGAGTTACTGTCTTTGTTCAACCTACACATCGTCAGAGATTCTCTTCTCTCTCGCTCTATCATTTCTTCTCTTCTTCTTCTCATCTTCTCTTTTCATCTTCTTTTCTTAACCTTCTCTTCTCATTTCCTCTTCTCATCTTCTCTTCTCATATTCTCTTCTCATCTACTCTTCTCCTCTTCTCATCATCTCATCTTCTCTTCTCATCATCTCTTCTCATCTTCTCTTCTCATCATCTCTTCTCATCTTCTCTTCTCATCTTCTCTTCTCATCTTCTCTTCTCTTCTTCTCTTCTCTTCTTCTCTTCTCTTCTTCTCTTCTCTTCTTCTCTTCTCTTCTTCTCTTCTTCTCTTCTTCTCTTCTTCTTCTCTTCTCTCTCTTCTCTTCTTCTCTTCTTCTCTTCTTCTCTTCTTCTCTTCTTCTCTTCTTCTCTTCTTCTCTTCTTCTCTTCTTCTCTTCTTCTCTTCTTCTCTTCTTCTCTTCTTCTCTTCTTCTCTTCTTCTCTTCTTCTCTTCTTCTCTTCTTCTCTTCTTCTCTTCTTCTCTTCTTCTCTTCTTCTCTTCTTCTCTTCTTCTCTTCTCTTCTTCTCTTCTCTTCTTCTCTTCTCTTCTTCTCTTCTTCTCTTCTTCTCTTCTTCTCTTCTTCTCTTCTTCTCTTCTTCTCTTCTTCTCTTCTTCTCTTCTTCTCTTCTTCTCTTCTTCTCTTCTTCTCTTCTTCTCTTCTTCTCTTCTTCTCTTCTCATCATCTCTTCTCATCTTCTCTTCTTATCTTCTCTTCTCATCTTCTCTTCTCATCTTCTCTTCTCATCTTCTCTTCTCATCTTCTCTTCTCATCTTCTATTCTCATCTTCCCTTCTCATCTTTTCTTCTCATCTTCCCTTCTCATCTTCTCTTATCATCTCTTCTCATCTTCTCATCTTCTCTTCTCATCTTCTCTTCTCAACTTCTCTTCTCATCTATTCTCATCTTCTTTTCTCATCTTCTCTTCTCATCAACTCCTCTGATTTTCTCTTCTCATCATCTCTACTCATCATCTCTTCTCATCTTCTCTTCTCATCTTCTCTTCTCATCTTCCCTTCTCATCTCTTCTCTTCTCTCAACACCAAAAATATTTTTTGATATTCTGTTCATTTTTATTTTCTTCTCCGCCACCTCACTCGTCTGCTTTGTATAGCCTATTCTTCTTTATTTTTCTATTCTCCTTTTCTATTGAATTTGTTCTGTTACTTGTTTTATAAATTTTCTTACGTTTTCACTAACCTTTCTTCTTCTTCTTCTTCTTCTCCTTCTTCTTCTTCTTCTCCTTCTTCTTCTTCTTCTTCTTCTTCTTCTTCTTCTTCTTCTTCTTCTTCTTCTTCTTCTTCTTCTTCTTCTTCTTCTTCTTCTTCTTCTTCTTCTTCTTCTTCTCCTTCTCCTTCTACTTCTCCTACTTCTCGTTAATCTCCTTCTTCTTTTTTTTCTTCTTCTTCTTCTTCTTCTTCTACTAAAGTTATAGAGGATATACATCTATCAATACTTCGTTTCCGAGATAACAATGTCGGAGAATTGACTTTTTCAATCATTGTAATTATTGTTCATAAGCCTGTATTGTTATTTATCATGAATGCGATAGTTTTTATGGAAAAATTATATAATTTGTTTTTTCTTTTTTTAATATTGTAGTGTTGTCCTTCTTTGTATTTTCCCTTTTCTTCCTTCCCCTCTACCTCTTCCTCTTCCACTTCCACCTCTCCGTCTTTTTCTATTTATTTTCTCCCTCTTCTTTTCTTCTTCCTCTTCTTCTCTTCTTTTTCTTCTTACTTCTTCCAAAAACTTTTTCATTATTCTACTCTATTTCTTCCATAGTCTTTATCTTACTATTCATTTATTGAGATTGATTTTCATCTGGTAGCCATCACATGCATTCATTATATCACAATAAATTAAAAGATCGCGCACTCTATTTTTGGTGTAAAATAAAAC
Organism: Sogatella furcifera; assembly: GCA_017141385.1. Lineage (NCBI taxonomy): Eukaryota > Metazoa > Arthropoda > Insecta > Hemiptera > Delphacidae > Sogatella > Sogatella furcifera. The sequence continues at coordinate 3,838,900 of CM029548.1, read as the reverse complement.
AAAATACACCGACCCACACCAACGCTCATTCTGGTTCATGCTAACGAGGTGATGTGGGTGCTTAACCCCCCCACTGCATTACAAGAAACGAAGGGCACCCGTCGCCAAAACTTAATCAGGAGGAAAGAAGGAGTCTAAAGAAGAATTCTGGTTGGAAAGGTCAAATGGCTGAAATATTGACGCGGTGCAATCTTTGTAATATTTTATTGACGGTAAAGTAGCTTCATCTAATTCAGCGTCCAATCTTGGCAGCAGCCATAATAAGTAGCTGAAGAGATCAGCAATACGAAATGGAAGGAGGAAGGGAAGAAGAAGGAAGAAGAAGAAGAAGAAGAAGAAGAAAAAGCAAAAGAGAAGAAGAAGAAGAAGAAGAAGAAGAAGAAGAAGAAGAAGAAGAAGAAAGGAAGAAGAAGAAGAAGAAAGAAGAAGAAGATGGAAGAAAAGAAGAAGAAGATGGAAGAAGAAGAAGAAGTAGATGGAAAGAAGAAGAGAAGTAGATGGAAGAAGAAGAAGGAGAAGAAGAAGAAGTAGATGGAAGAAGAAGAAGAAGAAGAAGAAGAAGAAGAAGAAAGAAGAAGAAGAAGAAGATGGGAGAAGAAGATGGAAGAAAAAGAATAAGAATAAGAAGAAGAAGAAGAAGAAGAAGAAGAAGAAGAAGATGGAAGAAAAAGAATAAGAAGAAGAAGAAGAAGAAGAAGAAGAAGAAGAAGAAGAAGAAGAAGAAAAAGAAGAAGAAGAAAAAGAAGAAAAAAAAGGGAGAAGGAAGATGGAAAAAAAGAAGAAAAAGAGAAAGGAGAGGAAGAATAAAGAAGAATGGAGAAGAAGAAGAAAAAGAAGAAAAAAAAAAGAAGAAGAAGAAGGAGAAGGAGAAAAAAGAAAAAGAAGAAGAAGAAGAAGAAGAAGAAGAAGAAGAAGAAGAAGAAGAAGAAGAAGAAGAAGAAGAAGAAGAAGGAGGAGGAGGGAGGAGAAGAAGATGAAGCAGAAACAGAGAGATAAAGGATAAAAGAGAAGAATATGAAAAAAGCATATGATAACTCTTTTTTATCTCAGGGTTTTTGTAGAGTTGATGAGATCCAAACAATATCAGTTGTAATTGAATTACTTTAAATTTAGCAATGATCAGAATAAACCTTTTCGAAATGGAAATTCTATTATACAGGCAACTAGTTGGCTCTCTCAAATTGTTTAATAGTGGACATCGGCCACGCATAATTGGCAACTCCAAATATAAAAATCCTTCATCTACCAAATATTAATTAGACAATTCAGTGGAATGCAGAATGTAACAAATCTATACTTGTCGGAACATGTATTTATCCTAGGATGTTCGGCAAGCATAAATATGGCTCTCACTGATAATTTTAAGGATTGATCTCGGTCGACGAACTGGCTTCAGTTTGACACGAGCTATAATTCAGTATATTGTCTAATTATATTAGCAGGGTATGAGCAGCTCCAATCCAAGGTATATTTGATCGAAATGTTTCGAACACAAGAGAGCCTGGGCCTAGATAGAATCTCAATCTCTATGGTATTCATTCATGAACAAATATTATATTGTATAATTTACAGATCCCGACGAGGCATGTCTCACACTTAGTAAGTTAATAAATAACTTAAGAAGGGTGTACATTACCATCCGAATCTGACAAAGCAGAACCAAAGACTAGCAAGCTCAGATCATGTGATGCTTAAAAAAGTATAATTAATTAATCAATCCATAAGGGGTGAAAAAATCACTTCAGAAAATATAATAAACCAAAGATGAATCCGTGAAGCGTTAAATAAAGATTTAACTCTCGATGAATTAGCCAGGAGGTGAATGGAATAATCCAGACAAATTTAAATATATAACTGTATCATATATTCTCCCGCCAAATTCTGGCCACAGAACAAATTTAGCAATTTATCAATATTTTCAAGTTAAATAGTATTCAATCAAATGTGTAATGGTTTAAACAAGTTAGCAGATTTTGTTGGACCTCAATATGGGTTCGGCCTCTTAAAATTATGACTATTGGATTTAATACATCATATAATTCTTAAAACTAAATGCGCATATCGACGGGTGGATATTTCAATATTATTTTCGGTCGCACTACTCGCAGACCAGAGCTCTGGATCGAAGCACTGGTGTAAATTTTAATTTTTTCGGTTTCACTCACATGTGTATCCCTGTATGGCGAAGTGTCGATTTGCCCCCCAGTAGCGACTAAGGCGTTGTCGTCTTTCGGCGTCAGCTATGGTCAGCGATTAGCTCGTGATGGCGATATAACTTTGGGGCATTTAGTTTAAAAATTTGAGACAATTAATAATTTAAAGGCGACTAATGCCATTCGAATTTTTTACTAGGTCAGGTCGACGTGTCATTCCAGGCCGTCCTGCTGCAAGTGTCTTGTCAACCCTACTTCCGGATCGTCCTCGTTGAAAAATAGACTTGAACCCAAATCAAATAATTGTGAAGTGAAAAGACATTGGTGGGAGATTTAAATTGGATATATCAAACAATGTCGACAATATCTGTTACAGTGAGTGAATTACCCTGTTTTTATGTATTCAATGTGGTAACAATAATTTATGACCTAATAAATATAATTATGATAAATTGAGTAAAAAATAATTTTCCTTACAGCCTACAAATTAACATAGTATTAACGAATGTTGAGCTTCTAAAGCTGACAAGTTTGCTCCAATAATAGCAATTACGAAATAACTTCAAGATTACTTGATACAATAAACACATAGAGAATTATTACATATGCCTTATAACAATTTAATATTAAGTGAGAAACGTAATTATTGTCAAAATGAGCTCTCTGCATACTGGCACAGTCTTGAATATGAGGTATAATAAGATCATAAATTAGGCAAATAGGTACAGTGCATTCCAAGAAAACAATTATTAAAGCACATAGGTGATAAAAAATCACAGATTGCAGGAGATAGCGTAAAAAATATTAGTTTCGACAGAATTAATTATGCCTTCAATAAGTTGGCAAAATGATTATTCATGAACGTGCCGGTAAACGACAGCTGACTTTGACAGTTCAAAGAATTAGGTTATGGTCTTCAAATAAATAGATCTATCTAGTAGAAACTATGAAATAAATTAGCCGTTCAAATACCAAAATGATGAGAATTTGGCAATCAAGAGTTGGATAAATTGATTATCGCTAGATAGTAGCGTTAAAGATAAGCCACAGTACCGTTAAGGTGAGTAAAAGGAGTCAATTTAATAATCGACTACAGGTTTGGTTTTAGATGTGACATAAAACCCCTAAGCTTTTAAATACGAACAGAAATAAGTGCAAATGCAATGAATCTGCTGAGTGTTTACAAAGATTATAAGTGACAATCACTAAAAGCAAACAAATCTGGTCTTACATACAGCGAAAAAACGTACAATGTACAACAAGAAAACATGTCTAGCCTAGCTCAGACAATATACAAATAATCCCTAACAAGGCCTAAGCCTAACAAATAATTGTACAACAATTCAAATCAACCCCGGTGCAAAGGATCAACAGAAAAAGAAGCGAACACGGTTTTGCTGTCCTCATACAGTTCAAAATCCGGCGCCAAATAAAGGTTGTCCAGTCCCCAGTGGTGATGAAATGTGTGCCAACCTTACAATAAAAAATAGTCCCTAACAATGCTGAATGCCAGTATACACAACAATAAAAGTTAATGCAAACACGTAAACACTCGCTGGTAACAAAGATTCAATACAAAAAATACAAATAAGGTAACTGTGCTATCAAAGAATTGCAAATGGTAACTGGGCATAGTTTCAACAATAAATATAACCAGGTGGTTTGTCTAAGACTAGATTACAAAGACATAGTACTTCTATCTCCCCAACGTACCAAAGTACCCCTAGACTAATGACCTGTGTACAGAGCGGACCCCAGAGGTCGTTCCTTCGAGACTATAAACGTTTCAATAAATCAACAAATTTTAGAATTTCATTTTTTTTTTTTTTTTTTTCATTAAGTAGATGACTAAATTCAATAAAAAACAGGCATGCTATGCAAATGCTTAAACATTTAAGATAAAAATAAAAATACATTTAGATACAAAGTGGCATGCGTTAAGCAAAAAAGGTATAAATAATGACAGTGTAGTGGCATTAATGCCTGTGCTGCATCCACAGCCTTCAAGTTTATCCTGATCAGCTGACGCCTAGCGGCTGCACACAATCCTTCTGTTCTTATCAAAATTGAAACATAAACAAACAATTGTACACCGAATGGTACATACCACAAAAAGAAATCAAGTAGCAAAGGACAAAACGTCAAATCAAAGTTTTGACGATCAGTAAACTTTTAAATTCAAAGTTCAGTGTGTGTTATGTGTGATAATGTATGGTTGGTAGTGCTGGAGAGTCCTGAGTTTATACGGATTCCACGTTCCAGACTTCCAGTTCCAGGCATAAATTTCGATTATTATACATGTGTATTTTAAATGTCAAACGAGTGTTTGTACAAAATTGTAAATATGTTCTGTGAAATATATAGCACTGTCCCAGTGGAGATTGAGTCTCCAGTATATCATGTAAATACATCCAACTATCCAGTCCCTCATATAGGTTGGCTAGAAACAAAGCTGGTAAACAACAAAAAAAGAGAGGTTATGTAAAAAGCAGAGGCTGGTAGAAAGAAGAAAGCAATTTATATTACAAGTGTATAAGTTTATAGAAAAAAGATTTGTCGATGGTCGAATATCATGACACAGATTTAACATCATCTGGCCTAGTAAAAGACTCTAACTGGACATCTGTGTGGGCAAATATTATGTTTCCTGCTTGTATGTACCTATGTGAGCAATACAGGTCCGGCAAATGTACTTTATGTTGGGCTTCCAAAGGTAATATGTATTGCATGAGCCACACAAATTCGAGTTTCATACATTCGACAGTCGACCAATAAATTTTAGAAAGACTAATTAGGGTCCCTACCCCATAAGGTTGAAGATTCAAAATGCAGTTTGGGTAGGTTAGAACATATAATTAACTTCAAAAGTGATTTGGTTTATGTACTACAAGTACTAGAACTTGTGTAGGTTATGTTTTAAACCCATATGTAACTATACCCCCATTTGTTTGACTGGTTCAACGAGCTAGAGTAAGATACTCCTGGTTCCTCCGATATTATGTCACTCACATGTTGCTTGCATGATCCATACTGACTCTAACTGGTCATCTGTGTGGCAGAAAATGACTTTCTTGCTTGTATGTGCCTTGAGAGCACGTGTTTGGATCTAGTAAGCACGTACCTTGTTGGCTTTCAGAGTGCAGTCAGCATTATAGAAACCAACTCAAATGAGTAACATAAATCCATGGACCACAGAGTAGGTAAAAAAAAAAGATGATAATAGGGTTCCCTAAAATACGGTCGGACGTTTGCTACATTTTCCCACCATTCCATACCAGGGTTGGTAGGGTCCCTCAACTTTATAGTATTATTCCCTGACACCTTAATAATAAAAAATGGGCCGGTGAAGGGGTGAAAGAACTTTCTAGTTACTTTACTCAAAGCATCCGAAAGACGATGTGTACGTGCTAACACTTCCTGCCCTTCAATGTAGTTTATATCTCTTTTGCATCATGGTGTTTTTTTCTAGTAGGGCTTTGTAGGAGTTTGTTTCCTAACCATATGTATCCTATCTAAGTTAGGTTGGTTTTCACTAACCGGGAAAGACACTAACTCCTTTTTAAACTTGCATCCTTACTCCCAAACATGACCTCCTGTGGTGTATAGTTGGTGCTTTCACTTAGACTATTGTTCAGACAGAATTCTAAAAATGGACAATTATCTAGGCCAACGTTGATGAGCATTAGGGCAGTAGGCTCTCATGAATCTAGAGATCTCTCCCATCTTTGTCCGTTTGTCCGTGCCCAGAAGTGGTCAAAAACACTTTAAAGAAATCTTTAATATTGTTCAACTCCGGTAATCTGGCTCTAAAAAATATCAGTGCTTCCCCCGCTAGTAAGGAAGGAAAAGCGAAATCGCCATATGTTCCACGATATATTCGAAGAGGGCATCAATTGCTTTAAGCTACTGAAAAATCTTGGGATGTATGCCATCTGTGCGATTTGCAAAAAATCACATTTTGGAAAAGTGATATGTGATGTTGCGGATCGTTTACTGCTATTGGGTCAGCTGTGTCAAGCCAAGTCAAATCCGGGTTTCTAGCTGTGCAATCTTAGCGTTAGCTATGCAATTGCTCCTCAACCTCTCCTTTACTAGTGGTAGTTATATTAGTCAACTGGTCGATTCGCCCATTGTGTATTCCAACTGCGTGCGATATTTGTGCCTGTTTTTGTTGTAGTGCTGGTCAAGTCATCAAACTCACCATACTTTGTAGGGACACGGTTTCCCTCAATCTCCTCCATTCTCCGTGTTCGGCATTAACAGAGGTGGTGATCGATACCAATGACTCTACTAATCTCTTACTATTCTCCGATAGTTGTTGATATTGAGCCTCTTTGCAGGGTAAGTGTAGCCGGTGATTGCTCAATATTTTCTCCTCTTGCAGCTTCACAGTGTTAGTGGTAGTTAATAATTTTTCTTCTATACAGCCCAACAGTTGGTTGGAAGCCTCCAGAATCGTGTCTCGATTTTTTGGACAAAATATCATTCTCAGGCGCCATTCCTCTCGAGGAAGTCATCTCATCTATACTCCGATTCAAATTAATAGTTTGCATATCCTAGTGACTACTCTATTTGGTTCCACAACTTGACCGGTAGCTCCTGTCCTGTTCCACCCTCTGTATATCCACAGCATGTTGTGTAGCATTCTGATCTACTTGCTCTTGCGTTTTGTGCACTTTAATGGCTATCTGGGTGGCGGCTTCACTGGTAGTATAGACCTCAGCCCAGCGCCTATCCATTTCTGCAGTCCTCTCCTCCATCCTGGCCAATAACTTCGTTAATAAACGTCTCCTGAGATGTGGGACTACCCAAACATACTCCTCATAAGGTCCGCGGATGAATCCAGCTCTACCAAATCAGGTGACTTGTCTGCCTCAGCAGTGGGGTTGGGTGTTGATAGGGGTTTCCCAATCCTGCTTTCCCTATGAGTGGATGAAAAATTAGGTGGTCGCTCTCAAAAATATTCTCCTTGGGGGCTCTACTCTAATTGTTTGTGAACCGGCTGCTGTAGGATCTATATTTTGTAAGGTAATAATGTCCCTAGTAAAATTATCTACGATGGGTCTCCCTCGACATCAGACAAGTCATTACTAAACCCAGGATAAGATACAGGAATCGGTAGGGTGCGCCATGATAGTGATGAGTGCGGTGTATGTTCAGTGTGGTGTTGTGGAAGTGCTGGAAAACAAAAAAAAAAGGATTGCAGGTCAACCACCAACTGATGATTCGAACAGACAGGATTGCGTCCACCCGGCAAAGCTGAAAACACCTATAAAAATACATAAAAACACAGGCCAGTGCAGCCTTTTCGTTCTCCTTTTACTTTAACATAAAATGTACTTTATAAGTTACTCTGCATGAAAACAATGTATGACCAACCCTAAAAAATCAACTTCAAAAGACATCAATTGTCAGAATGAAAAATTCGATATTCGTGCTGAAGTATTCAATGCTAAATTATTCAAAAATTTCATACGAAATAATTATTGTTTATCCGACACAAAGTTAAACTTATATGAACTATGAATTTAAAGTATACTAAAAAGCAACTTTCTTTTTTTTTTTAAAGCTTCGAATATCTTCTAAAATTAAAGTATTTGAAATAAAAGTCACCTTGGCTATTTCATGGTATATTAATTTTTAATTTTAACTACGCAATTTTACTAAATTATCCAATTTGACTCAACAATCTTATTTGTATAAAATTCTATCTTCTTCAAGCCTCACGCTCTAAGTTGCCATATTATTGGCTCTTTTTTATCTCAGGGTTTTTTAGAGTTGATGAGATCAAAACGTATCCAGTTGTAATAAATTGCTAAATTTTAGCAATGATCAGAATAAACCTTTTCGAAATGGAAATTCTATTATACAGGCAACTAGTTGGCTCTCTCAAATTGTTTAATAGTGGACATCGGCCCATAATTTAACAACTCAAATATAAAAATCCTTCATCTACCAAAAATGTTAATTAGACAATTCAAAAGGAATTAAAAACTGTAAATCTATACTTGGCCGGGAACATGTATTTTGTCCGGGATGTTGAAAGCAAAATATCTCTTCTCACTGGTAATTTTAAGGATTGATCTCGGTCGACGAACCCTTCAAGTTTGACACGACATAATTCAGTATATTGTCTAGTATATTAGGGGTATGAGCAGCTCAATCAAGGTATATTTGATCGAAAATGTTTCGAACACAAGAAGCCTGGAGCCTAGATAGAATCTCAATCTCTATGGTATTCATTTCCATGAGCAAATATTTGTTTATAATTTAACAGATCCCGACGAGGCATGTCTCACACCAGTAAGTTAATAAATAGGCAGAAGGTGCCCATTTTTCATCCAAAGATCGACAAGCATGAACAAGACCTAGCAAGCTCAGATCATGTGATGTAAAGTATAATTTTTCAATCCATAAGGGTGAAAAAATCACTTCGAAAATATAATAAACCAAAGATGAATCCGTGAAAAAGCGTTAAATAGGAATTTAACTCTCGATGAATTAGCCAGGAGGTGAATGGAATAATCGAACAAATTTTAAAACATAACTGTTCATATATTCTCGCAAATTTAAGCCCAAAATTTAACTTATTTATCAATATTTTCAAAGTTAAAATATTCAATCAAATGTACTTAATGGTTAACAAATTAGCAGATTTTGTTGGAAACCTCAATATAGATTCGGGCCTCTTGGGGAAATTTAATTGGATTTAATACATCCTTATAATTCTTGAAACCAAATGCATATGGGCGGGTGGATACGATATTATTTTTCGTCGGCACTACTCGCAGACCAGGCTCTGAAGTCGAAGCACTAGTGTAAAATTTTAATTTTCGGTTTCACATATCCCTGTATGGCAGTGTCGATTTGCTCCCCCGGTAGCGACTAAGGCGTTTATCGTCTTTCGGCGTCGGCTATGGTCAGCGATTAGCTCATTACGATATAACTTTGAGGCATTTTGGTTTTTAAAAATTTGGGATAATTAATAATTTAAAGGCGACTAATGATTCGAATTTTTTATAGGTCAGGTCGACGTGTCATTCCCAGGCCGTCCTGCTGGAAGTATCTTATCAACCCTACTTCCGGATCGTCCTCGTTGAAAAAATAGACTTGAACCCAAATCAAATAATTGTGGTGAAAAGACATTGGTGGGAAATTTAAATTGAAATCAAACAATGTCGACAATATCTGACCGGTGGTGAATTACCCTGTTTTTATGTATTCAATGTAGTAACAATAATTTATGACCTAATAAATATAATTATGATAAATTGGTAAAATAATTTTTCCCCCAGCCTACAAATTAACATAGTATTAACAGATATTTTGAGCTTCTAAAGAGCTGACAAGTTTGCTCCAATAATAACAATTACGAAATAACTTCAAGATTACTTGATACAAATCATAAACATGAAGAATATTACACATACTATATATAACAATTTAATATTAAGTGAGAAACGTAATTATTGTCAAAAAAAGCTCTCTGCATACGTACAGTCTTGGAATATGGTATAATAAGATCATAAATTAGGCAAATAGGTACAAGTGCATTCCGAAAAAACAAAAAAGCACATAGGTGATAAAAAATCACAGGTGCAGGAGATAGCGTAAAAAATATTAGTTTCGACAGAATTAATTATGCCTTCAATAAGTTGGCAAAATGATTATTCATGAACGTGCCGGTAAACGACAGCTGACTTTGACAGTTCAAAGAATTAGGTTATGGTCTTCAAATAAATAGATCTATCTAGTAGAAACTATGAAATAAATTAGCCCGTTCAAATACCAAAATGAGGAATTTGGCAATCAAGAGTTGGATAAATTGATTATCGCTAGATAGTAGCGTTAAAGATAAGCCACAGTACCGTTAAGGTGAGTAAAAAGAGAGTCAATTTAATAATCGACTACAGGTTTGGTTTTAGATGTGACAAGCATTAAAAGGAGAAGGAGGAGAAGTAGATGAAGAAGATATTTGCAAGAATATGACAAAAGAAGTAGACGAATGAGGATGGAAAATAAATAACAACGAGAGAGAGAAGAAAATTTAAATTGAAAGCGAATCGCAAAAAGGAGAAGTAGAATTAGAAACTAAATGAGGAGGGAGAACAAATTAAAAAAATGAGAAGCTGATTGAAAAAAAGGAAGAAGAATTAGAAAACGGATGAGATAGAAATTGATTAAAAAATAAATTAATAATGATGACGAAGAAGCGACGAAAAAGGAAGCGAGATGACGAGTAGAATATTGGGAATGAAATGAGTTGATAATGATAAAAATGATAATATTGATAAAAAAATAATAAAACTGTTATGATGAAGGAACTCAAGGAAGAAGTGAGGAAAAGGGTAGAAGCCGATGGAGAAAGGATAAATGATAAAAAGAAAGGAGGTGTGAAAATAATAGAGAGATAGATAAATGAAGAAAGAAAGTAGAAGAAAAATAATAAAGAATAATGAAAAAGGAGGTAGAAAATGATATTGAAGAAAACTGAGTAAGAAGAAGACGGAGTAGGAAAGATAAGAAAAGAATTGAAGAGGAACTTGGAAATAATGAAGAAGAAAAAAAGGCGTTCAAGTTTAGCTGGTTTTCATTTGGTGGCTGGAGCTAATTAAAAATTCAAATTGACTTCTTATAAATCCAACTGCTGGAATGGAGGCCTTTTTACTCCATCACCGACACCGACCGCCAAAATCCCTTTTCAGCAACTCTACTAATGGTGTTTCCCCCGGATGACCCTCCTGAACCACAACGCCCCCTTTTTTACCACTTATACCCCCTGATCATCATCATCTCAGCAGATCTACTCTCATTCTTCAAAAGTATAGCCTGGTCAAGCGAGAGAAATTCCCAAGACGGCGACATGTCTCTAGCTCGGTCAATATTTGTTCAAAAATGATGAATTTTGATTCCAAATTGTAAGAGCAGAACGTTTTCTACCATTTGGAGACCAAATTTATAATTATTGAACTGATAAAGTCGTGCTTTAGTCATTTTCCATCTTGCCAGAATAATTCTTTGCTCAACTATTCCCGCCTTCATTACAGCTAGGTCATCTTTTATACCACAACTAAAGTTTGTCAACAAAGAAGACATTCTGGCAAGATGGAAAAATGACTCCATCTCAGTCAATAATAGTTAAAAAATAATAAATTTGTTTTAAAATTGTGAAACATTCTGATCTACAATTCGTGGCTAATTTTTGTCAAAATTAATATTAACCGAGCTGGGTCATTTTTTCCTTCTTGCAGAAATTTCTTCTTGTTAAAACTTTCCCTACCAGAAGGCCTACTCTGAAGGTCGGATCGTTCCTTTTTACAGTGCTATTAAAAGTACCCGAAATTATTTTTGTAACCGGCATTAATTTTGTCCATTGAACGTGACTTTCCGAGCACTGGCGGCTCGTATGATAATGGTGAAGTGCTGTACAGTAAAATGATAAAGAGCACTTCACCTGTTTCGTGGGCACGAGGGCCATGTTTTTAAGTGAGCCGATTCCGACCGGAATAGTTGATTGGGAGTATAATGACGTTTTTCAAGTGTCCTAATACTTCTGAGAACGGCAATAATACTTAAAAATTATTACTCTAATAAATTACTCTAAATTATTTACTCTAATACTAAAATTTACTCTGCTCATCGGGTTATCAGAGGTTGAATTCAATCTTCGATAGAGAAAAGAGTGACTTGTAAGAAAACAAATTTTTGTCCAGAACATTTTGATTCTTAGTTTAATGTCAGTTTTTCTGAGTCTGTTGTTCTAATCTACTGGATGCTTCTAAAAAATATTTTGTACTATGTTCTGGCCCATAGTTTTGGAGTGAATTAAGTCTTCAAGACTTGGCGTAACTTTTAAAAGATCGAATTAATACTGAAGTTTTAAACCATTGTGCTTTCAATAACGTTTTTTTTTCAATGAAATAGTGTCCTGATTCATTTGAATGCGTTCAACAATATACAGTCTGTTTGAAAGTTTGGAAACGGATAATAATATGGAGAATAATAATTTTAATGTTACAGTTGAGTATAACTTTCAATTTTAATTTATACGATGCCCTACCAATCGTAAAATTAGTTTGTTTGAGATATATTGAGTCGCTTCAAACTTTTCAGCCACCTTGTGAAGTGCATACTTCTATATGTATTCAGGGCCCTCGCGTGGGGTGTGCGGAGTGTGCGACCGCACAGGGCGCCACGGCCAAGGGGGCGCCGTGGCGACTGATGAGAAACGGGAATTTAAAAAATCCAATCGGGCTATTAGAATAATTTTTCCACTATTTGATGAGAAACTTATTCTACCAACAACTTGTATCTACAAGGAATTATTTCCTCTGCATAAACTCATTCAGCATAATGAATTGATCAATTGAAAAACCACGATCTATGTAGGCTATAAAGGAAGCCGAGAAACGCCCCACTTGAATTTAATTCTATTCTTGGCTGACAACCACCTTACACTTTGTCGGCCAATCACAAGCCAGTTTCTGATAAAAACATCTTCCTAATATTTTTACCGATTTTTGTAGTTTTAAAAACAGTTTTTCTGGCAATAGGTCGGTATTAGATCATGAATAGTTTGAGTTTTATTTCATTGTATGAAAATAGAATTATTGAGATGGGAGTGCGAGATCATAAATTATCATCTCATTCCATACAGCATGAAACTATTGGAGTCTAGTACTGGCCTAAGTTACACGATAAAAGTAAAAGATTAAAACTAAGTCTAAATTCTATAAGAAATTCTTCAAATTCTAACTTGATAGAATCTAACCAGCCTGAATATATAAATAATATTATTCTAGCACAAGATCGTCAATCTTAAATCAGCGTAATTTTTTGTGTATGATACACCATCCATAATTTTCTTGCTAGCAGCCATTTTCTAAGAAAGTTCTCAAAAACACTGTCAACCAATAAGAAAAGACCAGGCGGGGCATGAAGGCGTGTCCAAGTCAGAACTTAAACACCACCCGTCAACTGCTGCCATCTACTGGTTGAATTTGGGAACTTTTCTAACCAATGTTTCCGGCCATTTTGATCGTAGGTGGAGCTTGGAGGCGTGTCCAATGGAAGTCGAAGCAAGTCACCCTATTGCTACTGCCATATGCTGGCTGAAATAGGAACTATTTCGAATGTTATTCAAGAAAGTTGGGTAGAGCAGTGTAAATTTTTGATATCTTTAATTTGCTTGTTATTGAGTTTCTGAATTTTAATTAAAACAAAAATCTCTATTTCCGGTGAAATTAAATATTTATGATACCCAATATTTTTCTGTGAAAATTTATTATAACCTTTCTTATGTGCTTTCAAAGAAACTAAAAAAATAAATCAATCAATAATTGAAATTTTAATGATAAAGTACGGCGCATTGTGACAGTTTTCTTCAATTTAGATAGCCTTTAGTTATTTTTTTATCAATTCCTGTAGATTTTTGCTAATCACGTATTTAATACATAAAATACGTAACAATACGTTGGGATACATTAAAATAAGCAAGTCCCAATACAGCCAATCCTTTTTGCCACACCACATGCAACATTAGGATCGCTTTATGAGAAAAATGTGGACATGCAAGGCAGCTAGAATCATATTTGTCTTTGAATGTATTATTATGTGTTAGATTGCATTCGTTTTGTTATGGGGTGGGCACCAGCCAAAATCTCGCACTCGTCGCCAAAAAACCAAACGAGGGCCCTGTATGTGTTCTGTGTAATATAATAATGAATATATTCAACCACCATAGTTTCAATATCTTGTCTTATTTTGTAATTCTAATAACCATAAACTGACTACTTAAGCAGTTAAGTGGATTGATATTGCCATAAATGATCTTCCAATAAAACTTGAGATTCCTTATTTGATAGAAGAAAGTTCGTGTAACGAAAATAGATATACTTTAAAATCAAATTATTACTTATAATTTCATCGTTTAATAGGCAAACTTTCTACATTCATTTCACAAATCACCATTTATGGTTACTGGTGTGGGAAATTTTTTTCTGAAAATCACTTAGAAAGTAAACAAAATATGAAGTTAATCTATCAAAATTAAACATGAAACTCCTTTTTAGCTCTGTAATTTGAATCTGAAAGAAATAATCTGAACAAATTCTACGTACCATGAGTGGAAAAAAATCACGGTAATAACTTTACTGACAAGTTAGAAACACACAAAAACTGATTAAATATGATTCTACTTGAAAAGTATCAATAACTGTAGGTACTGGAATTTAACAAGAAATGACGTAGGCTATTACTATTAGTACGTTTAAAGGAGTTCCTTGATATATTTTACGTCTTTTCTTGTCCATATTTGTTTGATACAGTTGAACATTGTTTTTAATTGCAGTTAAACATTTTGGAACAGTTAAACATTACAGTTGAAAACTATTTTTCTGTTGGCCTATGCATAATTAGCTACTACATCTCATTATTATGGACCAAATTAATCCTCCTTAGTTTAGTACATTGAATAATAATTACGTACACCCATCACAATAAATATTTAGTTTTCATGTTTTCTCTCACTAGTATTGCGTTATATCAATGCAGTTCATTCACATATTTGAGATTTTCCACTGCAATTTTGTCAATGATAATCATGATAAATATGATTGGAAAATTACATGCAGTCAACTATTACAGTTACATCAACCGTGTGGCATTTCATATTCTTCAAATTACATGTCTCACATTTTTTCACCTACTTTATCTTAGTATGTCTGCAGATAAAGTATAAATAAAGTATAATTAAACAAACTCGTATTGAATAGTTGGCATTTATTTACCTAGTATTACTAGATTCTTCAAATTGTTCAGTGCATGAAAAATATGATTAGGAAATTATATGCAGTTATCCATATTTCGACATGCAACTGTTCCAGAATGAATACATTCTGCCCAAACAGAGAAGACATTACGGCAAGATGGGAAATTGACTCCAGTTCGGTCAATATTGGTTCAAAAATTACCAATTTGGTCTCAAATTGTAGATCAGAATGTTTCCTACAATTTGAGAAAAAAATCTATGATTTTTGAACCAATATTGACCGAGCTGTAGTCATTTTCCCATCTTGCCAGAATGTCTTCTTTGCTTGGACAGGCTGCATGTCATTAGAGCAATTTGTTTATTAGGTTATAATTTCAGTTGCATGTTTCAGATCATGGAGATGCATCGCAAATTATTGTAAGCTGAGATTGGAGGTCGCACGACAGCTTTTCAATCCGGTTTTTAGGTTTGTTACAGTAGTGCAGAAATAATAATTGCAGTAGAAAAATTTTTGCATCAACTTTCGCCCTAGGGTGACGACGAGGAAGTGTAGTGATGATGATTTTTCAGAAAAAAAATTGTCCTTGTGATGAATAGGTGGTGTTTAAAAAATGTGACTCAACTTACTATTAACTATTTATTTACTATTTGACTATTTACTATAATTCTAATTACTTAAGTTCAAAATGTTAATATGCGAATATATATTGCGTGATTTATTTTTACTTCATCAGATCATTATTCATTATTTAGTTATTTTTTATTCATTTGACAGAAATCAAAGCATTTATTATTCAAAAACACTTGTGTCTAAAACGTCTTTTGGCAAATAATAAAAATAATAATAATAATAATAATAATAATAATAATAATTTGCTTATTTGCTTATTGCTTATTTTGGCAAATAAACAATAAGTACGAATAAACAAATTTGAAATTTCACTGAAATATCACTTAATTTTTTTTCTATTCATTAATATAGCACCTAGTAAGAGACTAATAAGCTATTCTATTTTAACTTAAATTTATACAAATGATTAGAGAAGATATGACCCATTGGTTAAGCCTTCTATATTGGTTAATAACTAATATATTGTTTTAACATATTCACATAGTAAGAAAGGATACTCTGCTTTTGGACACTGAACATCATTCTTTCTGCACACTTCTTTCTATTCTATTTTGCACACTATTCTTTTAATTTAATTTTGCTTTTACGTAAGTAGAAATGTAGCGGAGGGATAAGTGTAAGAGAGGGCCGGCTGCGCCCTAACTTCGCCCTCCCAGGCTTAAAATAGAGGCAGCCATTGAATTGAATTGAACTTTTCACTTCAGCACTAAACTAATTCGTGTGGCTTCCTGCGTTGAAGTATTCGTCATTTTGGAATGAATACAGTATTATAACTGGAAATCACTTCCCAGCTATTTTTCCAGTTCGTGAATGTTTTTTTGATTTCTATATTATTACATGAATATTTATTTTTTTCTTGAAGAAGGCAAGTCTACAACATGAGTCTTGATGGATGTACTGGTGTTGAGTCATCTCTTTGGTTCAACGTTTATTTCATGAACCAATTCAAAAATGAATGGATTGATCAAAAGTCATAACCAAATCGTTTGAAGTGGAATTATTCCACTTGTCCTGTTAAAAATCTGTGAGATTATTTTGAGAAAATTATTACTAACGTGTTTCTTTTACAGAATTTGAATGAATCCTATTTGTCATTCCAATACTGAATAGAGGCTTTTATCACTTCTATTTTACTCATCACATCATAAGTTTATTTTTTAAAATTCATTTTTCTTCATTTGCCTTCGTTTCCTCTCGCAATTCCTTCTCTCCCATCCCACAATCACCTACTTTCAACAATTCTTCTTTCCAGATCCTTTCCAATTCCAATCCTATTATTCTTTCTCCACTTTCGTTCATTGTCTATCATCACCATGTAACTGTGAAGATGCAGAACAATGTTTACAAGCTGTGTTATTCCTATTTTTACTGCGCTCGCCTTTTACAAAAGAACAGTAAAAATAATAATTCTGAAAGTAAACTCCAAGGACGAAAGACCAATCACTGTAACAAGGCGCGCGCAATTCAAACTGAACACTAATCTATGTAAACCACCGTATTCGTGCAACACTCATAAGATCGATATTACAACGAATTCCAAGTAGGAAGTTACATCGAATACATTGACGAACGGTAACTGTTTATTTTTACGTGAAATCGCGATCAGTTTTTCGATTTGAATTCTTTTCTATAACGGCAGCCACTGCCACTTTTTATAGTTCGTTATTTTTTTCTTGTTAAAACTGGTCAACATCTCGAGCATCTTCTTCGATTTCACTTTCCTAGCAAGTTTTTCTACCTATCTTGGCGAATTTATCACACTCTAGTTGGTTTTCCAGGTCTGGTGTAATTTGAAGATGTACCAGAAGCGTTAAAAAGTTCTGTAGCCTATATGTTATCGTGCAACATTACAAAGTTCCACTTGTAATTTTAGTGAAAAAATAATGATGCTTTATTTGCAATTTCTTGATAACAGTACAATAAATTGTGTATTATTTCTAACATCTCAAGCTTGGCTTCCGCCGTCAGCTCGAAAATTTTAGTGAATATACAGATCTTTATTGATAGCTTTTTATGGTGTAATTATTTGAAGATGTGAAGATAGCTGAGTTTCGAATGTGAAAATTGTATTTGTCTTATAGTACAGGTGTTGTAAAGAGATTGTTATCCACAATTTGTTTACCCGGTGAAATTATTTTTTGAAGATGTACTTGAAACATTTAAATTTTCTAGGATAGCTACATTATCGTGTTACAATACGAATTTTTACTTGGATTTTTGTGAACATAACATTGAGAATAGAATAGAACTGTATTAGCCTAAGAGTGGGCAGTAGTAGTCGGCAAACTACCGAACGGCAGAAGATGTCCCATAAGAACAATGAAGATGAGGAAGAAGAAGAAGAAGAAGAAGAAGAAGAAGAAGAAGAAGAAGAAGAAGAAGAAGAAGAAGAAGAAGAAGAAGAAGAAGAAGAAGAAGAAGAAAAGAAGAAGAAGAAAGAACGAAGAAGAAGAAGAAGAAGAAGAAGAAGAAGAAGAAGAAGAAGAAGAGAAGAAGAAGAAGAAGAAAGAAGAAGAAGAAGAAAGAAGAAGAAGAAGAAGAAGAAGAAGAAGAAGAAGAAGAAGAAGAAGAAAGAAGAAGAAGAAGAAAGAAGAAGAAGAAGAAGAAGAGAAGAAGAAGAAGAAGAAGAAGAGAAGAAGAAGAAGAAGAAGAAGAAGAAGAAGAAGAAGAAGAAGAGAAGAAGAAGAAGAAGAAGAAGAAGAAGAAGAAGAAGAAGAAGAAGAAGAAGAAGAAGAAGAAGAAGAAGAAGAAGAAGAAGAACGAGAAGAAGAAGAAGAAGAAGAAGAAGAAGAAGAAGAAGAAGAAGAAGAAGAAGAAGAAGAAGAAGAAGAACGAAGAAGAAGAAGAAGAGGAGGAGGAGGAGGAGGAGGAGGAAGAAGAAGATGAAGAAGAAGAAGAAGAATGAAGAAGAAGAAGAAGAAGAACGAAAAGGAGAAGAAGAAAGAACGGAGAAGAAGAAGAAGAAGAAGAAGAAGAAGAAAGAACGGAAGAAGAAGAAGAAGAAGAAGAAGAAGAAGAAGAAGAAGAAGAAGAAGAAGAAGAAGAAGAAGAAAAAGAAAAAGGACGAAGAAGAATAAGAAGAGAAAGAAGAAGAAGAGGAGGAGGAGGAGGAGGAGGAGGAGGAGGAGGAGGAGGAAGAAGAAGATGAAGAAGAAAAGGTGTAAAAAAGAGAAAGGGAGGCACCTGTTTTTGCGAATAAGGAATAAGGGAGAATTCTTTGCCATTGAAGTTCTTCATGTTTGCATTCAATATGTAAATAGTTTAATATGATTTTCATAGTAAATAATTTGGTAAACTCAATCAATCGAATAAACTAATGATTCGAATAATGAACAAACGATTAATAGTGTCAGAATAAATTTCTTGTTGAAGATGAAGAAGATGGAAATGAGAAAAATAATAAGGACAAAACAGAGAAAAAGATGGAGAAACGCAGAAAATTATATAGAATATATGAGGAAGAAGTGTAAAATTATTATTATTATTATTATTATGAAGAAGAAGAAGAAGAAGAAGAAGAAGAAGAAGAAGAAGAAGAAGAAGAAGAAGAAGAAGAAGAAGAAGAAGGAGAAGGAGAAGAAGAAGAAACAGAAGAAGAAGAAGACGAAAAAGAAGAAAAAGATGAAGAAGAAGAAGAAGAAGATGAAGAAGTAAAGGTGTAGAAAAGCGAAAGGGAGGCACCCGTTTTTGCGGCCGGCGTTGGTTTGTTTTGAACCACTTCTCTATCCTTCCTTACATTTTTCTTTCATTCTTGTTGAGGATCGAGACGAAAGAAGCCTTGACTTTCACTGCTGGGCCGCGAGGCTGACGATGATCATGATGATTATGATGATGATGATGATGATGAAACCGCGCCCCGGGCTGTTACAGGCAGTTGGCCGTTATTAGTATAAAAAATCCGCCCGCCGCACAGTATAGCCTAGTATAGCGGAATAGATGAATAACGGATAACAACACAGCAACTGCTTCAAGCTCATTCTTCTTTTATTCGCAATCACTTTTATTCGTTTCTTCTTGACGTACTTTTTCTGCTTTTTTTGTTCCACAACTGTAGTCTATATCCAAACAAAGAAGACATTCTGGTAAGATGGGGAGATGAATCCAGTTCTGTCAATAGGCTTTTGGTATAGTCTGTCCAAGTGAAGAAGACACTCTGGCAAGAGGAGAAAATGACTCCAGCTCGGTCAATATTGGTTGAAAAATATGTATTTGGTCTCAAATTGTACATCAGAATGTTTTCTGGCAAGATTGAGAAAATGACTCCAGCTCGGTCAATTTTGGTTGAAAAAATGGATTCATCATTGGTATAACCATGTCCAAGCAACCAGAAGAATGTAGATGATAAAATGACTCCAAAGCTCGGTCAATAGTTTGGTTAAAAAAATGGATTCATCATTGGTATAGTCTGTTTCTAAACTAGAAGAACCATTTGCAAGATGAAAAATGACTCCAGCTCGGTTATTACAATAACCAAATATCATTGGTATGTTGTGACGAGTCAATTTTACTCTGGCAAGACCAGAATTTATGACTCCAGCTCGTTCAATATTTTACTATGTCTCTATGTAGATCAGAATGTTTTCTACGATTGAGACCAAATCAATAATTTTAAACCAATATTGATCGAGCTGAGTCATTTTCATCTTGCCATGTAATTGCTTGTTGACTGTAACAAAGTTATCAGTTTGATCTTTATTGCGAAACATTCTGATTTACAATTTTAGACCAGAATTTATCTTTTTTGGACTGATATTGACTGCACTGAGGGTCATTTCCTCATCTGACCAGAATTTCATCATTGTTTTGACCAACTATACCTCGTTGTTTTATTATTCCTTCCATTTTCTTCTCTCCTTTCCGCCCTCTCTTCTTCTCAATTCGCCTATTTCTCTTTAAATTATTCTCCTCCCCGTTTTCCTTTTTTTTTCTTTTTCTTCTTTCTTCTTCTTCTTCTTCTTCTTCCTTCTATTCTTTTCTCTCCTTCTTCTTCTTCTCCTATTCTCCTTCCTCCTCTATTTCCTCTCCACCTCCTCCTTATCCTCCTTCTTCTTCTTCTTCTTCTTCTTCTCCTTTCTTCTTCTTCTTCTTCCTCCTCCTCCTCCTTTTTTTTTCTCTTCTCCCTCCTTCTCCTCCTTCCTTTTTATTTTTCTTCCGTTTTCATTTTACTTTTTCTCATTTTATTGTTCTTTTCTTCTTATTCCTCTTCTGCTCCTTCTTCTTTTCTTCTTTCCTTTTCTTTCTTCTTCCTCTTCTTTCTCTTCTTCTTCTTCTTCTTCTGCTCTCCACCTCCTTCTTCTTCTTTTTCTTTATCCTCATCTTCTTCTTCTTCTTCTTCTTCTTCTTCTTCTTCTTCTTCTTCTTCTTCTTCTTCTTCTTCTTCTTCTTCTTCTTCTTCTTCTTCTTCTTTTTTATTTTCCTTTTTCTTCTTTCTTCTTCTTCTTTCTCCTCTTCCTTTTCTTCTTTTCTTCTTCGTCTTCTTCTTGTTATTTTCTCTCTACCCCTAGTCCTCTCTATCGCTGTCCAGCATTTTCTCCATAAACCTTTCTTCTTCGTCTCCTTCATCCGCTACATTTCCTCCCGTTCGGAATTCTCGCAACTTCAGCGTGTAGTAGAAGTCTCCACTACACAGAGCCTAGATGTCACTGTAGACCTCGTCTTCTTGTGTAAGTAAATAAAGAAGAGTACTTCGATTGCAGCCACGATATCACCGCGACCGTTGCATTCTGTCTGTCAGAGGATAGAGAAGAGGGTGGGTGACATGAGAAGAGGACCAGAAGGAGTGAAGTTAAGCTAAGAAGACATTGAGACAAGATGTGAGAATGTCTCCAGCTCAATCAATATTTGTTCAAAAGTTGTGGATTCAGTCTCAAATTGTAGAGCAGAAAGTTGTCTACAATTTGAGACCAAATCGATAATTTTCGGATAAATATTGACCTGAGCTGGAGTCATTTTTGTGTCTTGCCAGAGTGTCTTCTCAGCTCGACCAGACTGGAGTAATGCATGAACGCAATCGCGTGAAAAAGTGAAGAATGTGCGGCACTCCACGGCACTGAGCTGCGGGTCACGACCTTGTCTTGTCTCAACTGCAATGCAACCTGCCAGGATTCCAAGCTTCCAATGAAATATAGTGCTCAAGATAGTTGAGAAAGTACAGGAAATGTCCATCAAAAATCTAGAAGATTGTTATAGATTCCTCAATTTTCATATTTCAGACTACTAAAGTCTGTCCAAGCAAAGAAGACGTACTGGCAAGATGGGAAAATTAATCCAGCTCGGGCAATATTGGTTGAAAAATTAGAAATCTGGTCTCAAAGTGTAGAATGTTTCCTACAATTTGAGACCAGAATTCTAATTTTTGAACCGATATCGACTGAGGTGGAGTAATTTTCCCATCTTGTCAGAATGTCTTCTTTGCTTGGACAAAATATAATCTATTGAACAACAAGAATTCTATTTGAACCAATATCGACTGAAATATAGTCCAAAATTTTTACAAGTCCAAATGTCTTCTTCAGCTTTCTCAAAGTATGACTCAAATCAAGGATAAGGAAGTAAATATTAGACACGTTTTATAAATAACCTTCTTTATAAATAATTAAATAAAGAAAATTTCATAAAGTGAACAAAAAAGCCCTACACTGCCATGTTTAGGTGTTGAGGATTATGCTACTAAATGGCAATAATGCAGAATTTTTCCAAGCTCACTCAAAGTTGAGGGACCCTCAAATTTTGATGAACAGCTGACATTTTCTATGATAAGCATAGGAAATGTAGTAAACTTGAGGGTCCCTCAAATTTGAATGTGCTTTGAAAAACCGGGCATAAGACTATGCTACTAGTAGACAACAAGAAGATAAGTGATTTTTCCTGCTCATGTTGTGGTCCAACAGCTGATGTTGTCAATAATTAGAATTGTCATAATTAGCTTTGCGTGGATAATGTTTTTTTTTTTCAATCAAAACGGACGAAAGATGATGAATTTTGTTAGTATCATCACGAAGGCTATCAAAAGGCAGACGAAACCGCCAAAACGGTAACGGACACTAGAAAGTTGGGCAATTTTGTCTGTCCCTTGTACGTGATTTGAACAGCTGATGTCAAGCTTCCATTGTCTCTTCTGATTTCAAAAACATAATCCTAGCATAGCTGAATTACAACTCCAATTTTATATTGAAGGTGATGCCTCCATGAGCTCCTAGGCATGTGCGTGGTAATGAGAGGGATGATGATGATGATGATGATGATGATGACGACCACTTGAGACATCATCACCTGTTGGAGCGCCAGAGGAAAAATGTTGCAGAAAATGATGAAGTAGAAGAGGAAGAAGAAGAAGTAGAAGAAGATGAAGAAGAAGAAGAAGAAGAAGAAGAAGAAGAAGAAGAAGAAGAAGAAGAAGAAGAAGAAGAAGAAGAAGAAGAAGAAGAAGAAGAAGAAGAAGAAGAAGAAGAAGAAGAAGAAGAAGAAGAAGAAAGAAGAAGAAGAAGAAGTAGTAAAAGAAGATGAAGAAGAAGAAGGAGAAAGGAGAAGAAGGAGGAAAGAAGAAGAAGAAGAAGAAGAAGAAGAAGAAGAAGAAGAAGAAGAAGAAGAAGAAGAAGAAGAAGAAGAAGAAGAAGAAGAAGAAAAGAAGAAGAAAAAGAAGTAAGAAAAAGGAGGAAAAGGAGAAAAGATAGAAGAAAATGATGAAGTAGAAGAGGGAAGAAGAAGGAAGAAGAAAGAAGAAGAAGAGGAAGAAGAAGAAGAAGAGAAGAAGAAGAAGAAGAAGAAGAAGAAAAGTAGAAGAAAGAAGAAGAAGAAGAGAAGAAGAAGAAGAAGAAGAAGAAAAGGAAGAAGAGAAAGAGAAAAGAAGAAGAAAAAGAAGAAGAAGAAGAAGAAGAAGAAGAAGAAGAAGAAGGAGGAGAAGAAGAAGAAGAAGAAGAAGAGAAGAAGAAGAAGAAGAAGAATAGAAGTAAGAAAAAGGTAAGTAATAAGAGAAAGGAGGAAAGAAAAGATAGGAGAAATGATGAAGTTGAAGAGGGAAGAAGAAGAAGAAGAAGAAGAAGAAGAAGAAGAAGAAGAAGAAGAAGAAGAAGAAGAAGAAGAAGAAGAAAGAAGAAGAAGAAGAAGAGAAGAAGAAGAAGAGAAGAAAAGAAAAGAAGAAGAAGAAGAAGAAGAAGAAGAAGAAGAAGAAGAAGAAGAAGAAGAAGAAGAAGAAGAAGAAGAAGAAGAAGAAGAAGAAGAAGAAGAAGAAGAAGAAGAAGAAGAAGAAGAAGAAGAAGAAGAAGAAGAAGAAGAAGAAGAAGTAGAAAGAATAAGGAGCAAACGAAACCGCCTTACGTTTTGGCGTCAGATTCTTGTCCCCTTTGTTACTTGGCACTCGACTGAACGAACAGCTGACCGCGATTATATTAGGCGGTCGCTTCTCTATTCAGATTCCGCTTCCTCGAGGCGGTCACTGTGGAAGAGAAAGCAGCCATTGCAGTGCAGGGCCACGCGTGCGTGCAAGTGCGTACGTGTGTGACGAGCCTTGCACACTGTACAGCATCTTATCAGTCTCTTCTGGTTTATGCTGGTATCAATTTTTTCGCAGATATTTCTCATTTCAATGTTTTGCTGCTCTCAGAACTGCTTTGGTCGTCGTTGGATGAAATGAAGTTTTTACTCTTGTTATAGTTTAAAAAGCACTGGCGGCTCGTGCCCACGAAACAGGTGAAGTGTCCGTATCTTTTACTGTACAGCACTTCACCTGTTTCGTGGGCACGAGGCGCCAGTGTTAAAAATGAACTGAAAATTGATGGATTGTCTCTAATACAAGTTTCAATGTCATTCATTAGGGGAAAAATTCAATGTTTATTACCAGTGGAATTACAATGAATCAATAATTCAATATAATTATAAACATTATATTATGTGTAATCCATTGAGTGAACATTGATAGTGTGAAAACTCTCCATGATTTTTCACACTTTTTCTATTCAACTCCAATTTATAAAAAAAAATCAATTTACAGTAACATAACTCGTGTCCACAAGAATAATCAAAAATTCAAAACAATAACCTATTCTTTAAATAGAATGGTTTCAAGACACCTGTGAAATTTTAATTATTATCGAGAATTATATGTTCATTCAATAGAAATAATTTGCAGGTGGATAACATCAATCAAGTCTAAAACAATACTGCATTACTCATGTTTTATAGCCTGCTCAGTTTTACGATTTTTGTCACACATGAATTGGCCTCCTAGTCCTAACTTCACCTAATAAAGAATATTTTCATTAGAAAATTACGTATATTACTGTAGGCCTATCATGTTTTCAAGAAAATTATTTGTTAATCCTACTTTCAGTGCATTTCATTCGAAAAAATGCACACTATTGGTCTTGCACTGACAATCAAAAATTTATGATGTGATATATTTTTTACACGTTTCCGAGCCCCTAGAACACGAATCTGATGTCCGTTCAAATTCATATATCTCTATATATATATATATATATTTATATATGTACAGATTCTTGTTAACACGATAACTCCCGAAGGGCTTGTCGGAGAGCGACCAAATTTTGCACAAAAATCATTAGTATTAATATCTCGGTCAAGTTCGTTAACCAGCCAAATTGGTTCAAGAGAAGGGGGTGAAATTAGGGGATGAAAATTTTAAAAAATCACTACAAATCGACCAATAACTTGATCGTTTTGAAAATTGGTGTGTATGATACCCTTATTATGCCCTACAATTTGAGCCATCAACGGAAAAAATCCAATCAAAAATGGCGGAGAAATGGCGAATAATATGCCGAAAATTGTGTTTTTCGAAAATGGCACCTTTGAAATCGAAATTCATACCCTGAATAGTTCATTATAAGTCATATGATTTGAGCCATCATAGAATTGTATTTGAAATGCACTCTTTCCGACCGCCAGCTGCCGGAGCGAATTTTTATACATAAAGTAGACCGTTGTCCGTATAGAAATGCATACATACCGTTAGTCTATGATATACTACTAGCAAAATAGCAAAGAGATCTCAGATCTGCATAAACTAACATATCATAGACTAGCGGTGTATTCACAATGTCATATTACAATGTCAGCGTAAAATTACAGTGTCATTACAATGTCAGATTGCGCATGCGCAGCGCATTCTTCCACTAATAACGTCTGCAGACAAACATAACCGCTAATTAATCAGCTCAGATATGAATATAAATCAGACAGATTTCACGCCGCCAATAACTCGAGTGATCTTTGAACTAACTAAATAATAATTCAGAGTGATCTTTCAACTAACTGATAATAATTTAGAGTGATTTTTTAACTAACTGATAATAATTTAGAGTGATTTTACGTCCAACACAGTGATCTTTGGGGCGGCTAATAATAATTCTTACGGTGGCGGCGGAATGATCTTTGGGCCGTATAATTGGCAATATCGATGCTATCACGATTTGTCGCCAGTGGATGATAACTTGTGCGCCCGGTAATTGGTGCGCGAGTGACTAACGAAGCGGACTGAGTGACTGAGTGACTGAGTCAGTCAGCGAGTGACTGCATTCCAACGTATCTAGGTACTCTCGTTCTTTATTGTAGCAGGCGGTGAAAGAGAAGCACAGTGACTGCTTCTAACATGTCACCGCGGAGAAATTCTCCGAGTCAGGTATAGTCTGTCGAAGCAAAGAAGAGCCTCTGGCAAGATGAAAGAATGACTCCAGCTCTGTCAATATTGATTCAGATATTTTAAATTTTGGTTCAATTTTAGGTAACATTCTGATCTACAATTTGAGACCAAATTTATAATTTTTGAACCAATATTGACCGAGCTGGAGTCCTTTTTTTATCTTGCCAGAGGATCTTCTTTGCTTGGACAGTCTATACTTCTCCTCCTTACTATTCCTCTTCTTCTTCTTCTTCTTCTCTTCTTCTTTTCTTACTCTTCTTCTTCTTCTTCTTCTTCTTCTTCTTTTCTTCTTCTTCTTCTTCTTCTTCTTCTTCTTCTTCTTCTTCTTCTTCTTCTTCTTCTTCTTCTTCTTCTTCTTCTTCTTCTTCTTCTTCTTCTTCTTCTTCTTCTTCTTCTTCTTCTTCTTCTTCTTCTTCTTCTTCTTCTTCTTCTTCTTCTTCTTCTTCTTCTTCTTCTTCTTCTTCTTTTCTTCTTCTTCTTCTTCTTCTTCTTCTTCTTCTTTTTCTTCTCTTCTTCTTCTTCTTCTTCTTCTTCTTCTTCTTCTTCTTCTTCTTCTTCTTCTTCTTCTTCTTCTTCTTCTTCTTCTTTCTTCTTCTTGTTCTTCTTTTCTTTTCTTTCTTTCTTTTCTTGTTCTTGTTCTTGTTCTTGTTCTTGTTCTTGTTCTTCTTCTTCTTGTTCTTGCTTGTTCTTGTTCTTGTTCTTGTCTTGTTCTTGTTCTTCTTCTTGTTCTTCTTCTTGTTCTTGTTCTTTTCTTCTTCTTCTTCTTCTTCCTTCTTCTTCTTCTTCTTCTTCTTCTTCTTCTTCTTCTTCTTCTTTTTCTTCTTCTTCTTCTTCTTCTTCTCCTTCCTTCTTCTTCTTCTTCTTCTTCTTCTTCTTCTTCTTCTTCTTCTTCTTCTTCTTCTTCTTCTTCTTCTTATTCTCATTCTTCTTCCTACTTCTTCTTCTTGTCAGCCCTCATGATGAAACAACGATTATTTCAGAGGAAAAAAGGATACAGAGGAAAATCACTCATTAAATTTCAATGTGTTAATACAGCGTACAATGAATTATTATGGATTCATAAGTCTAGTATTTGCCTGTCTTTCCTCATATCAAAGAATAACTTTTCTCATAAAGACTATCTAAAAATAACCATAGTCATTAAAAAATAAATATTCAATAATAGCTTATTACATCCTAGTGCTTTAACTATATCTCATTCACAATCACTTGAGAAACAAATTAAACAAGCCCATCCAGGGCGGCTACTGTTGCGATGACCAACCATTGCATCGATACGACACAGCCTCGAAAAAAAATATTGCTTATGGTACGACATATCTATGCTACGTCATTTACTAATTATGGTTTGTCGTGGATTATACTTACACGCAAAACAGTTTTCCATTTTGTCTCAAGTTAATATTATAATGAATACGACCCTAGAACTTGTAAAAATGAATTCTTTTGAAACTGGATAAAAAGTCCATCCAATTCCGAATGAATCCCGGAAACAAATCCTATGTAATAAAATTGATTGTGCGTGAAACTATCGGGATCTAGTTATAGTCTGTCCAAGCAAAGAAGACATTCTGGCAAGATGGGGAAATGACTGCAGCTCGGTCAATATTGGTTCAAAAATTATAAATTTGGTCTCAATTTGTAGAGAACATTCTTCTCTACAATTTGAGACTAAATTAATAATTTTTGAACCAATATTGACCGAGCTGGAGTCATTTTCCCATCTTGCCAGAATGTCTTCTTAGCTTGGACAGACTCTATGATTAAGGAAGTGTTTATCACAGTTTTGTATTGAGGAAGACACCCAACCGTCGAGGATGTTCTTGGCGAAAAGCGTTCAGAATTGTGTTGTAATAATTTTTATAGATTTGTTGCGATTCGCAGCCGTGAAATGTGATGTCGCTTCCGTCTGCTCTTATATTATTCTCATCTGTTTCACGGTCGTCTTTCCATGTTATTGCGTTTAATATAATATAATTATATTTAATATTTAGTTATAAATATTCTCAATTACATGTAGAACGAATTTTACAAATTATATTTTATCCTCATAGTATATTTCGTGTAAACCTCTTAGGTTTCATGTAATATTGGGTGGCTCGTTGGAGGAGTGATAAAGCGCCGGTCTGATAACCAGGTGGACCCTGGTTCAAACCCTAAGCGAGGAACAATTTTTGGCCACAGCACAATCACATAAATACGGCCACCCCGTCTTTCGGAGGAGACGATAAGCCGTCGGTCCCGACTACCTCAAAGTAGTCGTCATCTATCATCCATATCATTACCCACGCACAAGCCTATAAGCTCATGTGGGCTTCACCCTCATAACAAATATAGTCTGTCCAAGCAAAGAAGACCCTCTGGCAAGATGAGAAAATGACTCCAGCTCGGTAAATATTGGTTCAAAAAATATTGATTTGGTCACAAATTGTAGATCAATTTGTTTCCTACAATTTGAGATCGAATTGATAATTTTTGAACCAATTTTGACCGAGCTGGAGTCATTTTCCCATCTTGCCAGAGGGTCTTCTTTGCTTGGACAGACTATACCAATAGCCTATTGACAGAGTATACATTTGGTGAAGTTTTCAATCTATTGCATGGATGGAAAAATTACAATGTTTTTGGAAAAAATATTACAGAAGACTTCATTATTGCATGAACTTTTCCACTGCGAATTTAAGGTTGAGTGGTAGAAAGGACTTCCTAGTCCTAACTCCGCCTAATAAAGGGTATTTTCATTTCTTTCATTCCAATTTCTGGCTAAAAAAAATCTCTCTCACCTTATAAGGAACATACCTTACATACGAGAATATGCGGTTCGATCCCGTATCTGGTTCTTCTACCTTTTATTATAATATGATGAATATGAATATTGAGTAAAGTCCAACTGGTTATATCTAATCCAATTCAAATAGAGTAGATGACTCAATATAGATAATAATCATATTACTCGTTTGATGTGTTATGTTCTCAATCTGAACCGGATTGCAACAACTTTATAGAATTGTAGAGCAATTTTATTCCTTCACAAAATCAACTAACATTCGAAACACATCTGAATTCAAATCTAATTTTATTCGCATTTTTATTCAATCCAAAAATAATTTTGATTGAAAGCCGAGTTAATGAATGATGACTTGATAATCAATTAATAAGTATGAAGTTAATATACTACACTACTACTACTACTTCTTCTTCTTCTTCTTCTTCTTCTTCTTCTTCTTTTTCTTCTTCTTCTTCTTCTTCTTCTTCTTCTTCTTCTTCTTCTTCTTCTTCTTCTTCTTCTTCTTCTTCTTCTTCTTCTTCTTCTTCTTCTTCTTCTTCTTCTTCTTCTTCTTCTTCTTCTTCTTCTTCTTCTTCTTCTTCTTCTTCTTCTTCTTCTTCTTCTTCTTCTTCTTCTTCTTCTTTTTCTTATTTTTCTTCTTCTTCTTCTTCTTCTTCTTCTTCTTCTTCTTCTTCTTCTTCTTCTTCTTCTCCTTCTCCTTCGTTCTTTAGTTCTTGTTCTTCTTCTTCTTCTTCTTCTTCTTCTTCTTCGTTCTTCTTCTTCTTCTTCTTCTTCTTCTTCTTCTTCTTCTTCTTCTTCAACTTCTTCTTCTTCTTCTTCTTCTTCTTCTTCTTCTTCTTCTTCTTCTTCTTCTTCTTCTTCTTCTTCTTCTCTTCTTCTTCTTCTTCTTCTTCTTCTTCTTCTTCTTCTTCTTCTTCTTCTTCTTCTTCTTCTTCTTCTTCTTCTTCTTCTTCTTCTTCTCTTCTTCTCTTTTTCTTCTATTTTTCTACTTCTATCCCTTCTCCCACAGGCTAAGTTTTAATGGAAAGGATATTCTTATCCTTTCCCAGAATGAGTTCTTTTATGTCCAAACTTCACCTTTCCATTTTGGATATTTTTTGATGCACAACAAGTAAGAGTAGGTGCAAGCCATGCTTGTGGTATGCATGTAATACAATTCTAACAATATGCTAACAATATTATTGTTTTGGAATGTAATTGTTCTGGGATTTTTGCATTCATATGAAACCTCCTACTCATTGAATAGATTATAGAATAGCCTGTAATTGTAAGGAGTAAAATAACGAAATTTAATTCAATGTAACTTGTAAAAATAATAGAATAATTAGATCTAATAATAATTTCTTGTAATCTAGCCACAAAACTAAGCATAAATATTTTGTTGCTATCAAAGGAATGACAAAGAACTCTCAATCTAATCTAATCTTCTTCTTCTACTAATACTTCTTCTTCTTCTTCTTCTTCTTCTTCTTCTTCTTCTTCTTCTTCTTCTTTCTTCTTCTTCTTCTTCTTCTTCTTCTTCTTCTTCTTCTTCTTCTTCTTCTTCTTCTTCTTCTTCTTCTTCTTCTTCTTTCTCTTTTCTTTTTTTCTCTCTTTTCTTTTCTTTTTCTCGTAACTTCTTCCATCTCAGCGTAGTTAACTGAAAACGTCCAATTCGATTTATAGTCCTATTGAATACAGTAGACTACTATATGATACATATGACTACTATATGTGCTCTAAATTTTTCTTGAATCCCAAATTTTCTAGTCTTGGATTAGTGTTTTGACCTGTGTTTTAGTGCTCTCGGACTTTCTAAATTGTGAAGGACTTCCCGAAATCTAAATTACAGTGAAAATATTCAATATTTTTATCATGTTTCCTATTGGCAAAACATGGTTATGTTGACGAGGTGGAATTACCTTTTGGTCTCCCCACCAATTAAAGCCATATGCTAATAATAATAATAAACTACTATATGATACAGTAGACCACTATATTCTGTCTACTTTAATCAGTAGTTATTTATCTTCTTTTTCCCACAAAATAAAATAATGTTGTATTTGCTCGCATATTCCCGCAATCTTCGATAACCATCTTCAATTACCCGTATGTGAAGGTGGAATTGATTGAGCAATGTCCAAGTTCTTCCTTGACGAAACAACCCGTACAATCAACTATACGGATTTTCACAACCCACACCAAACAAGATCAGAAAAACCGAACAAAATTTCTGCTCCAACAAGCGTTACACATCCTCATTCTCCATTTGTGGCCACATCAATCAGACAAGTCCAGGTGAAAGGATTGATATAATTTTTTTTCTCCTTCATAAGCAAGCTGCACACACATACGGATGTTTTCTAGTTATCGATATATACCAACAAATCGAGTATATATACTAACTGGATCGATATCTTTGGACCATAAAACCAGTGTTGTTTTGCAGCAGCACGTTCATATTTCAGCCAAATACTGCTGGTGGTTATATTATGGCGAGATGGTTATATCGAGTACGTCCAAACAAAGAATACATTCCGGCATGATGGGAAAATTACTATAGCTCGGTCAATATTGGTTCAAAAACTGTGAGTTTGATCTCAACTTGTAGACAACTATCTTCTCTACAATTTGAGATCAAATTTATAATTGTTGAACCAATATTGACTAAGCTAGAGTAATTTTCCCATCCTGCCAGAATGTCTTCTTCGCTTGTACAGATTGTAGTAGTGTTATAGAGAGGTAGTTATATAGAGAGGCGCGCGGCTGTAATCGTTTTCTCCTACGTGGAAATAATAGAGCAGATAAACCAGTTGCTTGGAGAGCAGCGTACAACGCATCTGACGTGACCCACCCATCTAAATCAAAATCGCCAGATCTTCTTCATCATAACTGGTTCTGCTTTGATATACACTCATAATATTCCGTCCAGTTGCTGCCTCTATACTCTCTTCTTTGCATTATTCCTGTTCTTCAGCTGTATAGTATATCTGTTTAAGAATATCAGGAGACTTCAAGTTCTTATTCATTCGCAACAGGAGAGCTCCAATACTATAATATCTGGAAATACGATAAACTAGATTATTGTCATTTGAAGAATAATGGAAAAATCGTATTTGTGATGAAATTATGATAATCTGGGAATACGATATTGTCGGTTGAATAATAATTGGAAAATTATGTTTTTGATAAACTTATGAAAGGAGATCAAAATGAAATTCTCATACAAATGGACAGCAAACTCAATGATTATTCTAGAATTGGAGAATGAGTTCCTATTCCCTAGAAGAGTGTTTGTATATAACTGACTTTACAAGAATCTATATCTATAAAAGCGAAATGGCACTGACTGGCTGACTGACGTTTTGGACATTAGTCTGTGTTTTCAACCAATAAGTTATTGTTTCTGCAAAATGAATAAATAAATAAATAATATTTCACTCACTCATCACCAGAACTGAAAATCTACTGAACCGAATGCGTTAAAATTTGGCAGGCATGTTAAGTTGGACGTTTAGACGCGCGCTAAGAAAGGATTTTTGAAACTTCATAAGGATACGCCAAATATTAAAGTTTTTCTATAGTTTTTCGGCGTTTTCTCAATTTTTTCGAGAATCAATCGGTAGAAAATGTTGATATTTGGTGAGAAGGTTCATATAAGGTCAAGAAATGTTGTGTTGAAATATTTTTGAAATCCGTTCAAGAGTACGCCAGTAATCACTTTTTCAAAATTGTAAATGTATTGCGGGTTGCACATCTTCTGCCTTCAAAAGACCAATCCTTTCTGTAAAATCAATGGTTCAGCGAGATTATAGATGAACTAATTTAGAAGATATTGAATCAAGTTTCAAACTATGTTTGATATACTTCCCAAGGTTACGCTTAATATAAACTTTCAACTATTTTTCGGTGTTTTTCTCACATTTTTTGAGAACCAATTGGCAGAAAAATTAGAAATTTGGTAAACAGGTCCAGATTAGGCCCAAAAATGCTGTATTCAATAAATTTCGAACCCCTTCTGAACGGAATTTCGGAGCGAAGCGAGCCTGTTTGTCTCACTTACACTGCCGATACAGTCAGGGGTCCAGGGGGCGGATCCCCCTGGCTAGCCGGAGAAGGCGAGCAAAGCGAGCCTGTCGCCTAGTACTCACTAATCTTCAGAAAATATCTTACAGAAATGGAAGTTTTCCAATTTTATTGAGAAATTTCCACTCATATGAAATTTATACCATGTATTAAGGAATGTATTATAGTATATCATTTTATAAGAGTTTATCATGTTAATAAGAGAATTCGTCGGAATACCTTCATAAGTATGATTTATGTGAATAAATGAATAATTTTCAAAAAATTTCTCCATTCCTTGTCATAATAAATCGTTAGCTGAAGTGAAGTTTGATTTTCTTTAGATAGTCTTTCCAAGCAAAGAAGACCCTATGGCAAGATAGGAAAATTACTCCAGCATAGTCAATATTTGTCGAAAAATTATAAATGTGATTTTAATAGTAGATCAAATTCTTTCCTAAAATTTGAGATCAAATTGATAATTTTTTAATTAATATTGACCGAGCTTGAGTCATTCTCCCATTCGCCATAGGGTCTTCTTTGCTTGGACAGACCATACCTAAGCGTTTAATTCTGAATTTACGAATATGACCAGATAATCATGATTGATCTAGTATCATGTTCTGATTTTTATAATATTTCAAGAAAAACCTCGAAGATTTGCTGCTGTCTCAGTTTCAAATCTTAAGTTTTTTCAACTCATAACGTGAAGGAATTTCCATTCCTTTCTGCATGGTTGAGGGTACTAATCTGATGAAAAATTAACAATATTTCATTGAGTTAGTATGACAATTGTGGGAATTGATAATTTTCCGGCCGTATTGGAGTTATATTAATTTAAAAAAGCTTATCACATTGGTTGGTGAAAGTATTCATATTTACTAAGCCTAAAGTGCAGAATTTTTAATGATAATAATCACTGCAGATCTGTTACAAAAATTATTATTTATTATAGTCTGTCCAAACAAAGAAGACCCTCTGGCAAGATGAGAAAATGACTCCAGATCGGTCAATATTGGTTCAAAATTTATGAATTTGGTCTCAATTGTAGGAAATGTTCTGATTTACAATTTGAGACTAAATCAATAATTTTTTATCCAATATTGGCCGAGCTGGTGTCATTTTCTCAACTTGCCAG
The DNA here is from genome assembly GCA_017141385.1 of Sogatella furcifera. NCBI lineage: Eukaryota > Metazoa > Arthropoda > Insecta > Hemiptera > Delphacidae > Sogatella > Sogatella furcifera. The sequence continues at coordinate 3,804,717 of CM029548.1, read as the reverse complement.
AGGGTCTTCTTTGCTTGGGCAGACTATACTTGAGATACCATCAGTCTCCTCATAAATAGCCCATGTGAACAACATTTAGCAAGTATCATGGTAATGAATTTCATGACTAACATATTTGGAAATTTATGGAATTTATTCAACAAATAACTCGATGATCAAACCAGATAATAAGTGAGGAATTTTTCAAAGCAGTCTCGAAATTATTCAGCAATTTTCCAGAGTTGACAGAAAATTTGTTTATATAACTGGCGATAAGATTCTCCAAGTTGCATATCTCTCTTACATCAAAATAATGACATTCTCAATTGAATAATGTCTTTTGACATCTCTTATCTTGAAAAACAGATTTCTCACAATTTTTTGTTGTTTGAGATGAGATTCACAGTCATTTTATTTTAGATAGATATAAAATCAGATTATAATGAAATATGATTTGAAATCATACTCTTGTTTTTATCGAGAAACTTATTTTTTTACTGGTTTTTGAAAGTATTTCTTCATTATTGTTCAGTATCACTCTGAATTTAACTGTAATAGAAGTAAGTATGAAGCATAAATTAATGAAGTTATTTTAAATTGAAAAAAAGCCTAGAAGTTCAATCAATTTCTTGATGAGATAAAATATTGGACCAGTTTTTAATGAATAAACTCAACTCAAAAATGAATATTATCATTATAGCATTGTTCAAGTTAATCTCCAATAAATAAAATTCTAATAATAAAATTTTTGAATAAACTGAAGATACACTATGGGAGTACATAGTTGCTGATCATGGTGTAGTTGATAGCGTAAAGTTCTTAGGAGTTCATGTTGATCATCAGCTGACATGGGGAAAACATATAGATTATTTGAAATCAAGGCTTTCAAGAGTAGTGTATCTTATTGGTCGGCTAAAGCATTGTGTTACATCTAACTCTGTAAGGATGGCTTATTTTGCCTTTTTCCAATCTATAATAAAATATTGCTTACTTTTATGGGGTAATTCTGCTAGAATTGACGAAATACTCAAGTTACAGAAGAAGGTTGTAAGGATTATAAGCAATGCAAAGTTTTTAGATCATTGCAAGCCTTTGTTTATCAAACTGAAAATAAAAACTATTATAAACTTGTACATTTTTGAATTAGCAACATACTCTTTGAAAAATGCATTACATTACTCTCAATAAAGATATCCACTCACACAATACACGCAATAAGGCAAAAATGAGTTTCCAATACTGTAGATTGGAAAAATCACTGAAAAGTCATACTGTAATCAGTAAAAGGTTTACAATAAGTTACTTGAATGTATCTGTAAATACTGTGACAATCAAACCCTATTTTTAAAAATTGGATACTTGGCTTGTTCAGAATCCTTTCTACAGTGTTGAGAGTTCTTTGAAAATGCAGACGTAAATTTTTAGGTTTAATCTAAAAAGAAGGCTTATATCACTTTTCTCTTATTTATTAATATAACTTATTTATATGTATGATTCTATGTACACAAATTTTATACCTACTGTGTAGCCTAAATGTTGTTGACTTTTGTAATATTATACACTGACGTTGTTGATACATGTATTTGTTCATGGCAATAAAAAATATTTGATTTGATTTGATTTAGTACACAAAAATCTGAGCTCTGGAAATACATAGAAAATGACTTCTTCCAAATAGTTCAACAAGGAAATGGCTACCACTAGGCTGAACGACAACGCTCTGCTATTGGTTGAACTCTGATACGCCCATTGGTGGGAGGAGCTCAGCAGCTGGCCAATCACAACTCTTCATTGAAACTGAACTTCGACCATTAAGAATATGATTGCTATTTTCAAGTAAAAAAAACACCAAAATATGATAAGAGATTAATTTTACATCCATTTATTTATTTGAGAAATTACAATGAAGGGTAAAAACAAAGACCTGAGATTATGATTACTGATACAGTAGAAATAGAAAGAATTCAAATATTTTTCAATATTTTCCAACTCCCAAAAAATATGTGATTTATTATGGTGTGTGAAACAGAACTCAGTAGCTTTGCCTGGGATTGAATATCTTCCACTTATCTTATTGTGCTTTGTATTGGCCACTCAGTGAGGGTGGTTCATTTGTGATCGTGAAGTTAAGTTAAGAAAACTGTTGACTATTCTTGGATGGGTGACCAGTATTTAGACAAGTACACACAGGTGAGGTGTAACCTACCCACCCTTAAAAGCCATACGAATCACTGGCGGCTCGTGCCCACGAAATAGGTGAAGTGCTGTACAGTAAAAGATACGGGCACTTCACCTGTTTTGTGGGTACGAGACAGTGATACGAATATATTTTTACTCATCTCATTCAATTTGCATGTTGACAAGGACACCCCAGGAGACAAACTGTGGAAGGAGGTGTTGAAGTTGAAATTGAACCTAAATGGGATGTTGTTGTTGTATTGAACTTTCAGATGAGCATGCTAGATTATAGAGAGTGCTCTTGCTGCTTGTTATGTCTCTATGCTATGTGGGCTTATCTGTGTTTGGTGTGAGGGTTGAGAGGAGGGTATCAAGCGTGTGCCCCAATCGTGATCAGGTTGTTTTATTCGTCTTCTTTGTTTTATTCTTCTTCTTCTGTATCTTCTTTTCCTTCTCCTTCTTCTTCTTTTCTTCTTCCTTCTTCTTCTTCTTCTTTCTTCTTCTTCTTCTTCTGTCTTTCTTTCTTCTTCTTCTTCTTCTTCTTCTTCTTCTCTTCTTCTTCTTCTTCTCTTCTTCTTCTTCTTCTTCTTCTTCTTCTTCTTCTTCTTCTTCTTCTTCTTCTTCTTCTTCTTCTTCTTCTTCTTCTTCTTCTTCTTCTTCTTCTTCTTCTTCTTCTTCTTCTTATTCTTCTTCTTATTATTCATTATTCATTTCTTCTTGATTATCTGGATGTTTGGATGGAAAGTGACTGATAGGTGTGTCACCTTCGCTGAAAAACATGTCGGTGAAAATATATCAAGAAGAAGAGGAATGAGAAAGAAAATAGTAAGAATAAGGAGAATATGTAGAAGAGAAAGAAGAAAAATAGGTGTACAACAATAAAAGGAAGAAGAGAAAACACCAAGAACAAGAAGAAATAGAATTACAAAATTGAGGAGCAGATGAAAATGGAAGAGATAGAAGAAGAAGAAGAAGAAAGAAGGAAGAAAGAAAAGAAGAGAAGAGAAGAAGAAGAAGAAGAAGAAAAGGAGAAGAAGAAGAAGAGAAGAAGAAGAAGAAGAAGAAAAGAGAAGAAAAAGAAAAAGGAGCAGATGAACATGAAGAAGAGAAGTAGAAGAAGAAGAAGAGAGAAAGAAGGAGGAAGAAGAAGAAATAGAAGAGGAGGAGAAAGAAGAAGAGAAAGAAGAAGAAGAAAGAGAAGAAGAGGGAAGAAGAAGAAGAGAAGAGAGAAAAGAGAAGAAGGAGGAAGAAGTAGAAGAAGAAGAAGAAGAAGAGAAGAGGATGAAGATGAAGATGAGATGAAGAAGGAGAAGAAGAAGAAGAAGAAGAAGAAGAAGAAGAAGAAGAAGAAGAAGAAGAAAGAAGAAGAAGGAAGAAGAAGAAGAAGAAAGTATAAGAAGAAGAAGAAGAAGAAGAAGAAGAAGAAGAAGAAGAAGAAGAAGAAGAAGAAGAAGAAGAAGAACAACAACAACAACAACAACTACAACAAAAAGAAGAAGAAAGGATGAAGTAGTGAAGGAGAAGTGAAGCGTGCCAGACTTTTTTTCGGGATAAGAAGCTGTCACGAAGTAAACAAGTGACTGCTAGGCAAGGCAACAGCAGGAGTGGTTTTAGTTGGAAGTGGGTGACAGTATGCTTTGCCATGTTATTGTGACTATACTGACCTAGATTGAAGAATGTTGTGGACCATAGAGAAAGAGAAAGAGAAAGAGAAGAGGAAGAGATGAGGAAGAAAAGAGGAAGAGAAGAGGAAGAGAAGAGGAAGAGAAGAGGAAGAGAAGAGGAAGAGAAGAGGAAGAGAAGAGGAAGAGAAGAGGAAGAGAAGAGGAAGAGAAGAGGAAGAGAAGAGGAAGAGAAGAGGAAGAGAAGAGGAAGAGAAGAGGAAGAGAAGAGGAAGAGAAGAGGAAGAGAAGAGGAAGAGAAGTGGAAGAGAAGGGGAGGAGGAAAAGATGGAGTGGATAAAAGATGACAGGAAAGATACGAAAAAGGGGTGGAATGTAGAAAAGGGGGAAAAACAGAGAAAAAAGAGAAGGAAGAGAAAGAAAAAATAGCAAAGAAGAAACGTTAGCTTGGAAAATAAAAGGAGGATTTCCTAGAGCTAGAGGGTGAGTTAAAAAAACTGAAAACCGGAGAAAAATCTAATAGGAAAATAAAAGAGCGAAGATAGAGTCAATATTGCTCCAAAAATCATAAATTTGGTCTCCAGTTGTAGATCAGAATGTTTTCTACAATTTTAGATTAAATTTATTAATTTTGAATCAATATTAACCGAGCTGGAGTCATTTTCCCATCCTGCCATAGTGTCTTCTTTGCTTGTACAAACTAGTAGTGATCGATAATGACAATGATGTTGATGATGATTTTTAGAGAAGGATTTAATTTTCAAAACCTTTTCCGAGCTACAGCTGTCAGCCAAAAGTAAAGTGGATTCGTCTGTCTGTTGTACGTGTTGTAACATATTGATGGCTATTGTTTCTCTTGATTTCAAAAAATCATAGAAATAGTTAACAGAAATAGGCGTAGAAATAGTTGTCATTGAAATTGACACCTTCAATTGTCGAAATTATCTATTGAGGCGTACAAGGAGAAGAAGGTATAGTGTGTCCAAGCAAAGAAGAGCCTCTGGCAAGATGGAAATATGACTCCAAGCTTGGTCAATATTTGTTCAAGAATCATAAATGTGGTCTTAATAGTAGATCAAATTGTTTCCTTCAATTTGACATCTAATTGATAATTTTTGAACCAAAATTTACCAAGCTTGAGTCATTCTCCCATCTTTCCAGAGGCTCTTCTTTGCTTGAACAGACTATACCGTTCACCGTTTTAGCATTAATAAATGTATTTGAAATGAAAATGGATTTAAAATTCCAGAAATATTTTTATATCTGTTCGAATAACACAGCAAATACATTATGAAGAATTATGATGAAGAAGATCGAGAAAAATAAGATGACCCATGAAGATGACGATAAAGGAGAGGAATAAAGATTAGAACAAGATGGAACTCAGCGAAGGGAAGGGTGAGAAGAAAATTTAAATAAATAGAAGAAGGAGAGAGAGAAACTCGAATGGAACAAAGATGAAGAAAGATATCAGCTGGCACGGGCCGGAGATAAGAGAATAAGGTCAGTGAGGGTTAACTGATTTATCTGTACGTGGGGCATCACGACACGACACGACGCGACACGACACGACTGACGTGTGCTGCAACTTGCCAATCAACAATCTGATCGACAAATCCATCACAACAACAAAATCATCATCAACATCGTCATTATCGATCACTACTAGTCTGTTTAAGCAAAGAAGACGCTCTGGCAAGATGGGAAATTTACTCCAGCTCAGTCAATATTTGTTTATAAATTATTAATTTAGTTTAAAATTGTGTAGAACATTCTGATCTACAATTTGAGATCAAGTTAATAATTTTTGAACAAATGTTGACCGAGCTGTAGTCGTTTTCCCATCATGCCAGAATGTCTTCTTTGCTTGGACAGACTACAGAATAATTCCAATATTATTACAATTATTATTATATAGATTACGGGGGCACGGTCTGAGTCGTGTTTGGTGGGGTCTGCTCCTCATCTGACATTGCTCCCAATTCTGCAACCGGTTTTGTTCATTTTTTTACTACTGAATCATGAAACAATTGCAAAACTATTGCGTCAGAGTTGGTTGCAATCATTATTATTGATCACTACTCGAGGCTTGGATCCTGCTTATCGATATTGTATTAGTAAAGATCATGTCTATAAATTCCTTAACAAACCAAACAAGATCGAAACCATGCTACAGAATCACATTTCCTGCCCTGATTATCATTTATTAATAAAAAATGTGCCAATGGATTCAACTATGGTCTGGTCGAGCAGAGAAGACATTCTGGCATGATAAGAAAATTACTTCACCTCGGTCAATATTGGTTCAAAATCTGATCTCAAATTGTAGAACAGAATGTTTCCTACAATTTGAAACCAAATTTATATTTTTTGAACCAATATTTACCGAGCTGTAGGCATTCTCCCATCTTGCCAGAATGTCTTCTTCGCTTGGACACACTAAACCTAACCGAAACCGTCTACAGAATTACATTTTTAATTAAATTTCATTCATAAATATTTTACGCGCTTATCACAATCAGTGTTGGTGCCATGATTCATTCACAATACCTGAACCTGATTGTTGTAGTATTTCTCTGATTTATGAATGGGTTTGTCTCGGATTTTGTGTTAATTGATCACCGATTATTTATTTGATCGGCCTTCGGTGGACAACTCTGTCGAATACTCATTAACAATTAAGTGCGTGGTTGACCAATGGTTATAATAGTATATAGTCTGTCCAAGCAAAGAAGACCCTCTGGCAAGATGGGAAAATGACTCCAGCTCGGTCAACATTTGTTCAAAAATTATAAATGTGGTCTTAATAGTAGATCAAATAGTTTCCTACAATTTTACCTCGAATTTATAATTTTTGAACCAATATTGACCGAGCTGGAGTCATTTTCCCATCTTGCCAGAGGGTCTTCTTTGCTTGGACAGACTATAACTATTATATCCGTTATTGTATAGAAGTTATAGTAATGCCTGCTATAACTATACAAGTTATATTATTGTCTCCTATATCTATACATGTAGACAACCAGGATACAACAAAGTATATCTATATTTGTAATATTATCTGTTATTATAGCTATATTCAGAGGCAACCAGGATACAAGAAACAGATATATTGTATAGTCTGTCCAAGCAAAGAAGAGCCTCTGGCAAGATGGGAAAATGACTCCAGCTCGGTCAATATTGATTCAAAAAATATTGATTTTGTATCAAATTGTAGATCACAATGTTTCCTACGGTTGAGACCAAATAAATAATTTTTGAACCAATATTGACAGAGCTGGAGTCATTTTCCATTTTATCAGGGGCTCTTCTTTGCTTGGACAAACTATAACATGGGTTAATCCAGCAACATTGTCTAGTGATATTTGTATAATATATAGAGAGACTGATTGTTCAATTAGTAGAACAAGTGAGGTTTTTTTATTGTGTCTATCCATGATACTGTCCATCATATCTATTTAAATACATGTTGATTTATGTAAGCGTTTATACTACGATGTTTATACCTTATGAGGAATGAGGGTTTGATATCAGGATCTACTCAAGTATTCGAATGATTAATGAATAATGATTAACAATGATTAATAATAATAATAATAATGACTAATTGATAATTCGAATGATTGGGGAAAATGGTTTCTATTAAATTGAGAAAATTGGGGTAAAATTTCAGATAAGTTGCTCGAATTTGAATTAAGTACATTTGAATGATTGGTAAAAATGAATCCATTAAATTGAGAAAATCGAGTCAAATTTCATATAAGTTTCTAACAATGTCTAACTTCACATTATTCGGAATATTATCTGCTATTATATTATCTATGAATATTGTCGGACTAAATGCTATCACAGCATTGCTCCAGTTATTCTCTAATAAATAATTTTCTGATTGTAAAATTTCTTTACAAACTAGAGAATATAGAGGTACACTAAAAATCATGAGAGTAAATAAAACTCGAGTTTTAAAAATTCATAGAAAATTGCTTCTCCCATATTACAAGGAAATGGCTACCATAGGGCTGATGTGTGCTACAATAACGCTCTGCTATTGGTTGAACTCTGATACGCCCATTGGTGGGAGGAGCTCAGCAGCTGGGCCAATCACAGCCTTCCATCAAAACTGAACTTCAAGTCTATTGAATGTATTACACTGGCAGCCCGTGCCCACGAAGCAGGTGAAGTGCTGTACAGTAAAAGATACGGGCACTTCTCCTCTTACGTGGGTACGAGCCGCCAGTGGAATGTAATCAATGCTATTCTGAAGTCTGTATGAATAATCTATTATCAATATTAATTATGGTTCTTCATTGGCGTAATGTTACAACACCCTCTTGTAATAGGTATATCCAATAATAATTATAAGATTCTGCTATTAATTATATAGTCGGTACAAGGAAAGAAGACATTCTGGGAAGATGGGGAAATGAAACCTGCTCGGCCAATATTATTGAAAAATTATCATATTTGGTCTCAGATTGTAGAGCAGAATGTTTCCTATAATTTGAGACCACAATTGGCCAAATTTGAACCAATATTGAACGAGCTGGAGTCATTTTCCCATCTTGCCAGAATGTCTTCTGTGCTTGGACAGAATATATCAGTATCTTATATTGGATTTCTCTAACCTAAATTTGATAGTGGATATTGTATAATACGCCAATGAAAAATCATAATTTATATTAAAAATGGAATATTTACAAGGTCAATTATAGTCTAGATCCACTCATAACCGTCTTCTCGAATTGGGTATAGTCTGTCCAAGCAAAGAAGATCCTCTGGCAAGATGGGGAAATGACTGCAGCTTGGTCAATATTTGTTCAAAAATTATTAATGTGGTCTTTCTTGTAAATCAAATTTTATTCTACAATTTTAAATCAAATTGATAATTTTTGAACCAATATTGACCGAGCATGAGTCATTCTCCCGTCTTGCTGGAGGGTCTTCTTCGCTTAGACAGACGATACCCATGCAGCTGGCAATTAGTACAGCTGACGCTGGAAAAAAGGTGGTTTCGTCTGCCTCTTGTACGTGATGTAACCTACTAACAGCTTATGAAGAGTATCTCCAGTTTCTTATTATTTGAAGAACATCGTGTATTCATAGCTAAATGACAACCCTAATTGACAACATCATCTATTGGATCTCACAAGGAGCAGACCACTCTGCTTGACTTTTTGATATTCGTAGTCTTCCTTTGGGGATTAATCCTTGGGTGAGAGATTCTTCCAAATACTGGACGTTGGACGCAAGTTTTGAAGAAATTTCTGCTACCAGAATATTTCCTTCTCTCTCACACATTGCATTCACTCGACTTCCTTCCAAATACTGGACTTTGGACCCGAGTTTTGACAAAATCTCTGTTAGCAGACTATTCCCCTCTCTCTCGCACATTGCATTCACTCGAGTTTCTTCCAAATACTGGACTTTGAACCCGGAGTTTTGACGAAATTTCTGTCAGCAGACTATTCCCCTCAATTAGGGAAGTTTTTAAATTTCAGATTTATCAGATTTATAGATTTATCAAATATTATCAGCTTTAATAGATGTCAGCTTAATGAAGAATTCATACACTCCTCCATGTAGTCCTTCCAAGCAAAGAAGACCCTCTGGCAAGGTGAGAAAATGACTCCAGCTCGGTCAATATTGGTCCAAAAAATATATATTTGAAAGATTTCAGTAGATGAGAAAGTTCCCTTCAATTTGAAACCAAATAAATAATTTTTTAAACAATTCTGACCTAGCTGGAGTCATTTTTTCATCTTACCAGAGGGTCTTCTTTGCTTGGACAGACTATACTTGAGTCGATCTAACGTATAATATCTTCACCTTCATAGTAGCAGTTCAGAAATCAGTAGGGCCTCAATGTCGTCAGAGCAAGAAATGACAACTCCAGCCCTGGCACAGGTTTATGATGGCTATGTCAGTTTTATACCAACGATGATGATAAAATGTTATAATAGGAAAAGTGGAATGACAATTTCTTGGCTTGAGCACAGGGGAATGTCAATTGCAGCTGCGTTTACGGAGTTGCAAGTATGATTTAGATTCAGAGACTCAGCTATAGTCTGTCCAAGCAAAGAAGATATTCTGGCAAGATGGGAAAATCACTACAGTTCGGTCAATATTGATTCAAAAATTATAAATTTGGTCTTGAATTGTAGAAAACATTCCGCTTTACAGTTTGAGCACAAATGTATAATTTTTGAAGGAATATTGACCGAGCTGGAGTCATTTTCACATCTCGCCAGAATGTCTTCTTTGCTTGGACAGACTGTACCCAGATCGCTCTTAACTTTGGTCACCATATTCAGTTATAGCATAGATTAACTATACATACGTACTATATCAACTATATATGAGATCTTAGCTTGGATTGAACTGATCTTTATTACTGTATGAGTGCGGGGGCTCACTTCACAACTTCCTCAACTCAATCGGTAACTTTTTTATCTAGTTTTATCTCTTGTACCTCTCTTGTTCTTTTTCATCTTACTTCCTTGTTCCTCGTTCCCTTTTCATTTTATTCTTTCCTTAAACGATTATTTCTTTCTTCCACTTGTTACTTTGTTGCTGTCCATTTCCTACCTCCTTTATTCCTTTATAACTTGAAGTTTAAGAGAAATCTCGTTCTTCTATTCTCTCATTTCATCTTACTTATCCTCCCTCTCATTAACTTTTGCCTAGAAGATGCTCCTATAATCTGAAGAGGTAAAATATGTTTTTCATGACCTATTAGTAGGTATTAGATTTGAATCTATGTATTTTATTAGTATGTATGTATTTTGTTATATGTATTTTATTTTGTATGTATTTTTATTAGAATCTATGTATTTGATTAGATTGGATTTCTTTATTCATATAGACAATAACAAAACATTCACACTTAGATTCTAGATTGCAATTAGATATTGTAATGTATAAGAGACAGACGGAACCGAATAATTTTTGACCTTCAACCCTGTGTATTATAATCCATATAGTAACCAAGCAAAGATTTCCCTATTAGGAAAATTAGTTTTTCCTATCATAACCTTATTCTCTTTGATTTTATCTTCTTAAACGTTCTCTTCTTCTTTCTCCTTCTAAAACCTCCTATTCTTCTCCTCTTAAACTTTATTTTCTTCACCCCCAACCGGTTTTCTATTCTTTTAAAAAATCTATCCTCACTTATTTGTAAATTCTTATTCCTCTCTTCTTTTTGAGCATTATTATTTTGTACTATTCCATCTATTTGGAAACTCTTATCGCTTTCTACAATTTCATTCTATCATTGTTCAACTTTCTTTTATTCTCTTTTTTCTTTCTCTTATTTTGATCATCTATTATTTCTATATTATCTTGATCCTATTCATGCAACTGATTCCACTCAATATTTATTTCCATTGTATACTCAATAATGCATTAAAAAAGCTGTATAATATTGTGAAGGGTTGTGTGTTGGGAAGGACCAAGAGTCCCAACTTCGCCCTTAGTCAAGGCATCAAATCAAATCAACCTATCTCTCTCTCTCCATGGTTGAGTGTTAATGGGAGAGATGTCTTTGAACATCCCTCTCCAAGAATGGACATTTATATGTCTAAACTCCGCCATTTTATGTAGATACAGCACAAATTTATATTACCGTTAGCTTATTGAATCCTACATCTGTCTCATTTTGCAAGTTTTCATAGTTTATAATTAGCCAACTTATGCAAACCAGAATGTAATTAGTGTAATTTTCATTTATTTTTATTCTTATAGCATAGGTTTTGAATTATTGTATTATGTAATCTACATGAAATAAGTGATTGAATCTGAATCTGAATCTCTTTATTGTTTTACTTCATTATTTTCATAAACATTAAAATTGATAATTTTTCACTGCATAATACCGTATAACTGTCTTATGTCCGGTTTCTCCAAGCATACTCAAATTTGAGAGACCCTCAAGTTTACTATACTATAGGCCTACTTATGCCGGGTTTTTTCCAAGCACACTCAAAGTTGAAGGACCCTTAAATTTTGATGAACAGCTGACATTTTCTATGATAAGTATAGGAAATGTAGTAAAGTGTAGTAAACTTGAGGGTCCCTCAAATTTGAGTGTGCTTGGAAAAACCCGGCATTAATGTTTTGTACATGCCTTTATACTACCTTTACAGATACAGTAGTACCAAGAGTCTCAACTTAGCCCTTTAGTGAAGGCCCTCAAGTAAAGGCATTCAAACAAATCAAATCAATCTCTCTCTCTCTCTCTCTCTCTCTCTATCTATCGCTCTTTCTCTTTGATGTCCTTCAGCTAAAGCAGCAGCAGTGACCACACCCTTTATCAGCTGGCCATTATTTGATGAAGCAGCACGATTCTGCTGCCAAGCATCGCAACAGTTCGCCCAAGCTGAGAAGACACGCGGTTACAGTGCTAAGTGTATGGTGAAGGGTGTCTTCTCAATGTAATAGTTGGCGGAAGCTGAGAAGAAACGCCATTGCAATACACTTTACATTTGAACGGCGTGTCTTCTAAGCGTGTGCGCGAAATTTAGCGCGGTCCATGAAAACGGAACAACACTCGCCTCGCTCGCTCTGCTCTGACTCGGGGCCACCATTCCAATATTGATGGCCACCAACTGCCAATAACTTCAACTATTATGAAACGTCTCACTGTCCGTTCTTTCTATTATCCTCCTTCTCTTCCTCCTTCTTCTCGTTTCTCTCCTTCTCCATTCAAATTCGCATCATCAATCCTCTCATTCTACTACTCCAAGAATGAATAAATTTTATTCCTATTAATTTTTCATTATTATCTATGTGATGTGATTTTGTCTTTTTGAAAGTTTCTGTTCGCTATAAGTCCCTCCACTATCAAATTTTTAGATAATCTCTTTTCTTCTTCACAATAGAGAATAATGATTGAAATGAATACAATATGAATACAGTTTTTAAAGGTTTGATTACATATTGCTATGAATCTGTAGATAGTGTGAGATTAGAATCTGTTTTTTTTTTTAAGTTTCATGCATTCAATAAGTGATGAAATGTCTCATTTGCCCCTCATATCTTCATTATTCTAATGTTATAATAGCTTATTTTTGTATTATCTTGCGCATTTTTCAAAACATATTTGTTCAACAGCTCTAAAAATGTAGTAATTCATTTATATTTTTTCTCATCAAATGAGCTAAAATTATAGCTTTGTGAGACGATTTTAAAATGTATTTATGTGATTTGTTGTTTGCCATTGATCTCTTCAATCGAAGAAAATCAATCATTCAATTTTCAGACCTAGCAAGAGAAACTTGAGTCAATCAAACTTAGCCTAGAAGAAGAAGAAGAAGAAGAAGGAGAAGAAGAAGAAGAAGAAGAAGAAGAAGAAGAAGAAGAAGAAGAAGAAGAAGAAGAAGAAGAAGAAGAAGAAGAAGAAGAAGAAGAAGAAGAAGAAGAAGAAGAAGAAGAAGAAAAGAAGAAGAAGAAGAGAAAAAGGAAGAAGAAGAAGAAGAAGAAGAAGAAGAAGAAGAAGAAGAAGAAGAAGAAGAAGAAGAAGAAGAAGAAGAAGAAGAAGAAGAAGAAGAAGAAGAAGAAGAAGAAGAAGAAGAAGAAGAAGAAGAAGAAGAAGAAGAAGAAGAAGAAGAAGAAGAAGAAGAAGAAGAAGAAGAAGAAGAAGAAGAAGAAGAAGAAGAAGAAGAAGAAGAAGAAGAAGAAGAGATGATGATGATGATGAATAAAGCAGTAGTGGTCAAGTGGTAGTTACCCTACTGTAGTAATATAAGACCCACACAATGACCAAAATACAGACCGGGGTCCAGTAAGTTTAGCTCACGGCATAATATTCACTATCTATCGAATCTCTCAACTGCACTGCCAAGCCAGTATATAGCCAACCGACCGACCGACCACTGCCATTAAACGGGAAAAGATAGTAATGATAAAATACGAAATATACCTCGGCCGCGGCCCCTGTATAATTTTCTATTAAAAGTTGTATATAGCCAAGCGGTTGCAAAACGAACCCGGTAGCCTGAGGGGGGCCTCGAAATGGGGGCTGGCTGGCCCCCCTCCTCGTGGGAGACGCCCCCCATTGTTGGGGCTGTGTCACGATGTGGATCCCCTGAATCATTTTGACCCGACCCGCAGTCGGTTTCCCATAAACCAGTTCACTGCCATGTTACGGTTAGTTGCTGTATAGTGAGTATAATGAGTTCATGGATGGTTCGGAGCTCACTTGAATTGCGGATCATTCATAAGTTTAAAACTATAAGAATAGTAAGAAGTCATAAGAAATGAGAACTTTAAAACTAGAATATGATATCTACAACATCCAGGTTTTGATGTTATTGTGCATTAAAAATAAAATATTCAGTTTTCCAACTAAAAAAAATCATCAAAAATACTTGTGAAAGAGTACCGTATTAGGTTATAAAATAGGTTAAAGAATATGTTATTTCGAGTTAAGGGGAATATAAAAGTAGAGGAGGTAGCCAGAAAATGATGTAACTCAGATCAACAACATAATAATAATTATGGTACTTCTCGATGAAAATATTAGCGTATGCACACATTATTAGAGGTTTTGATCTGAACCACGTGAAAGTTTAGTCCCCCCCACCCGTTCTTTATTTCACCCAAAATCAGGCAGTTATGAAGCTTGAAACTTCTCTGTATTAACCTCGACCTCTAGTCTAGTATAGACTATCAAAGAAGAGAAGACATTCTGGCAAGATGGGAAAATGACTCTAGCTCGGTCAATATTGGTTCAATGATTATGAACTTGGTTTCAAATATTGTAGGAAACATTCTAATCTATAATTTGAGACCAAGATAATAATTTTTTAACTAATATTGACCGAACTGGAGTAATTTTCCCATCTTACCATAATGTCTTCTTTGCTTGGACAGCGTATATCATATAGGAAACTGAACTGACAAAGTCCATTGAGAAACTAACCATCAACCCAATAACATTATTTTGTGAATCCCATTGAGGAAGACCATTCAGAATTTTAGATCATAATTTCCATACATCGCCGAAATCATCCAATACCTGAGGCATTGGTCTCTAGTCTGTCCAAGCGAAGAAGACCCACTGGCAAGATGGGAAAATGACTCAAGCTCGGTCAAGTTTTGTCAAAAAATTATCAATTTGATCTCATATTGTATGAAACAATATTCGATCTACTATTAAGATCACATTTATAATTTTTGTACAAATATTGACCAAGCTGGAGTCATTTTCCCATCTTGCCAGAGAGTCTTCTTTGCTTGGACAGACTATAACAACGGAGATCACGACTATGTTAATGACATGTTTACTTTTCTGAGATGATCGCTCTTTTTCGCCAGTTTCCACTGCTATTATGATTTTGAATGTCTTGATTTTTCAACGGATCAGATCATGTGAATTTAAATGACAATTAGAAAGTGGAGGAAGGTCTCAATCCAAACAAAAAATTAAATTACCATTAAGGCCTCTCAACACTGCGTACTCCTGATACGCAGTAGTGATACAGAAGTTTAAAATTGATACGCAATTGTTCAGGAAGGAATCTCATTGGCCCAAGATATTTTATTTTTTTGCGAACTTCGAGACATAAAAGAATACTTCAATTCTCAATACTTGAATCTCGATATATACAAGCGAAATGGCACTGATTCATTCATCCATCACCAGAACTGAAAATCCACTGAACCGAATGCGTTCAAATGCGCGCTGAGAACGGATTTTAAAAACTTTTCAAGGATACGCCGAATATTTGTGTTTTTTCTATAGTTTTTCGGTGTTTTTTCATTTTTTCGAGAAACAACCGGTAGAAAAAGTTGATATTTGGTGGGCAAGTTCAGATAAGGTCTAAAAATGTTGTGTTAAAATATTTTTAAAATCCGTTCAAGATTACGCCAGTAATCTAATAGGTTTTCAAAATTGTAGATGTATTGCGGGTTGCATATCTTCAGCCTTGATACGACCAAGTAAATTCAATGGTTCAGCGAGATTATAGATGAACTAATTTGGAAGATATTGAATCAAGTTTCGAACAATGTCCTATATACTTCCCCAGCTAACACTCGATATTAGCGTTTTACAATTTTTCTCAGATATTTTAAGAACAAATTGGCAGAAAATGTTGAGATTTGGTTAACAGGTCCAGATTAGGTCTAGAACTGCTGTGTTCAATAAGTTTTGAACCCCTTCTGAACGGAATTTGCAGGCGAGCGAAGCAAGCCTGTTTGTCTCAGCTCACACTGACAGAGGTTTCGCAGGCGAGCGAAGCGATCCTGTTCTACTCTCTTACACTGCCGATACTGACGGGGGTCCAGGCTAGGCAGAGAAGACGAGCGAAGCGAGCCTGCCGGCTAGTAAAACATGATATGAACTACGAACGAACATCTCGGAAAACTTGTATGAATAACACCTTACACCTATGAACAACACGGATACTTTCAAATATTCTCGCGCTATTGTAATAATTTCACAATATTCATCTAGTGTATGAATAACATGTTCGAGTCCCCTATACTTATAACACTGGGGTCAAGCTGTCGTCCCTTTCATGGCAAGGCACAGGTTATAGTCTGTCCAAGCAAGGAAGACATTCTGGCAAGATGGGGAAATGACTCCAGCTCGGTCAATATTGGTTCACAAACTATACATTTGGTCTCAAATTGTAGATCGGAATGTTTCCTACAATTTTAAACAAAATTTACAATTTTTGAACGGATATTGTCCGAGCTGGAGTAATTTTCCCATCTTGCCAGAATGTCTTCTTTGCTTGACTAAATAGATGCGAGAGAGCTCTTTCCTTCGAAACTCTTTCCTGAATAATAATAAAGAGTCTCCTTTCTGAATCATAATGATTAGCGGGGGACGTCGTTCGGTTGATATGTATATTGGTGCTATAAATTGGTGAGAGAAGCGTCGGTGCCGAATTATTGTGAAAATTGATTCGAATTAGGTGTCTTCCTACGCACCGCGCAGATGACGCGTGCGCTGTATAATACCGGGTATAAATGAAGTATTATACGCTGCATATATGTATGTATATGGTAATATACACTGAATATATGTATATATGGTACTGTACACTGTTGTATGAAGCGGGCGGTGCGACTCTTCTATCATCTTGCATTATTGTTGGTGCAATTTACGAGGCAGTGTTCATTCAAGAGTTGAGAAAAGTCGAGGCTACAAAAAGACCACCTCGAGGCGAAGATCGGTCCACTTGCCGAAATTTTGTGAGAGGTGGTTCGTTAGGTGTGGAAGAGAGAGAAGGAGAAAGATAGTATTGGATACCTTGAAGGATTCTTTGTTGAGAAAAATGAGAGAGGAATGGGTTGGAGAAGAATAAGATGAAGGAAGATGATAGAAAAGTAGGGGAAGAAGGAGAAGAAAAACAACGAGAAGAAGAAAAACGTATTAATGAGGAGAAGAAGAAAAGCGGGAGGAGAAGTACAAGATGTTCTCATTGAGGATAAAGAAACTAGAGTTGAACGCTTGAAATTAGTCTAGTAAGAATCACTGGCGGCTTGTACCCACGAAACAGGCGAAGTGCCCGTATCTTTTACTATACAGCACTTCACCTGTTTCGTGGGCACGAGCCGCCAGTGGTAAGAATTGTTACAATGTTGCGAATTCAGGTGATGTACTTATAATAATATTAATTTCATATTTTCATAATACACCCGATGGAATTGCAACGTCTATTGATGAGAGAGGACTCTGTTGATTCGGTTTCAATTGTACTATTTTCATATGTGCAACTCTAGCAGGTACGTGATACGTCACAAGAATAATATAACTTCGTTCTAATGAAAATAGGAGAATGAGGTGATGAAATGTAGAAGCTAGCCTACAGAAAGAATGAAAAGTGGAAGAAAAAGTGGATATTCAGAAAAGAACGAACGAAGGAGAATCAGAAAAAGAAGGAAAAGTAAACGAAGAAGAGTGAGAAAATAAGGAGAAAGAAGAGGAACAAGAGGATGAAAATCAAGAAAAAGAAGAAGAAGAAGCAGAGGAAAAAAGAAGAGGAAGAACAAGAACAAGAAGAATGAAGTAAAACTTCAAAGTTCGTTAAACGATGCTTGTACAGACCGCACCCCATGCTTACTATAATAGGGATCAACAATCCTGCATTCATCTCACTCACTCCCAATTCTAATCATATTCACCTTCTCTTTCCACCGCTTTTTTCTCTCACTTCCCACTAAATTCTGCTCTTCTTCCCAACACTGATTCACAATGTCCGCCAACCCATCCCATAAATTAAGGCATCCTCCATTCATAAGTTTCTAATTCAATTTTCCAAACTTCTTCTTCCGTCCGAACCTGAGTGGATTCGGTCGTAACTCAGCCTTTTTTCATAGTAAACTAAACCAGTAACATGTTGTAGTATAGAAATAATATATTATGTGGTATAATATCTACCAAATGGACGATGACATGAACTGGTCATAATTCAGGTTGAATTATGAATTTTGAAAATTCGTCTTGTTTGGCTAGCTGATCGTTTGCTGCTGGTCGTTCGTCTTTGTTCTCGAATTCAGGAGAGTTCAGATTTTTAGGTATAGTTCACAGTTACAATACTTATTTTCTTTTCAGGCTACTCTATTTATTGAAACTTTGAATAATTATTATTATTAGCGTATGGCTTTATTTGGTGGGGAGGCCAAAAGGTAATTCCACCTCGCCAACATAACCATGTTTTGCCAATAGGAAACATGATAAAAATATTCATTATTTTCACTGTAATTTAGATTTTTAATTATTTTTGAATAATTACAATCAAATTACACTTTTTTAAAAATATTTTTATTTTACACTACATGTTTCGGCGATATAGCCATTTTCAAGTGTTTTAAAAAAGGTAGTTTGGATAGGGTAGTTATAAAATGGGTATAGCCATTTTTTAAAAAAGGAACTTTGATTGTAATTATTTAAAGTTTCACAGTCTCAGTTTGTTGATATAGTCTGTCCAAGCAAAGAAGACATTCCAGCAAGATGGGAAAATGAGTCCAGCACGGTCAATATTAGTTCAAAAAATATAAATTTGGTCTCAAATTGTAGTTCAGAATGTTTCCTACAATTTGAGACCAAATTTATAATTTTTGTACCAATATTGACTGAGGTGGAGTGGTTTTCCCATCTTACCAGACGGTCTTCTTTGCTTGGACAGACTATACTAGAGTTGAACGCATGGAAATAGTCTTACTTGCCAAATCAGCTGATGATAAATTGAAATTGAATTATATTCTAATAACACACTTGATGAAATGGCAACGTTGTGTTCAGGGTAACTCTGCTGTTCAAGTTTCCAATGGACCATTTTCATGCGTTCAACTCCAGTATATGTAGAGCTGATGCCAAAAAGTTGGGCGGTTTTGTCTCTTTCTTTCACGTTATAGTATCCATTACGATATATATTATAACCAGCTGGTTGATAAAAAGCATCTATTATCTTTTTGGATTTCATAAATATTGATCAGGTATAGCTAAATGACTACTCCAATTGACAAATTCATCTGTTTGAGCGCACAAGGAGTGAAAGGGAATGCCTAACTTTTATTTGGTAGCTTTGATAATAATGTTCAATTTGTAATAAAGTAAAAGTAATAAATTATTATTCTCTTCAAGACTTCTCATTATGAGTAACATCAGACTAGAAGGATCAGTATGATGATATAGTCTGTGCAAGCAAAGAAGACTCTCTTCCAAGGTGGGAAATTAACTCCAGCTTGGATACTATTTTGTTTGTCAATGGCGCAACAGCCCTATGAAGGGCCTAGTCCTACCAGCTGGTTGCCAGTTTCATATTCACCAAACTATACAGTCCGTTCAAGCAAAGAAGACACCCCGGCAAGACGGGAAAACGACTCCAGCCCGGCCAATACCGGCCCAAAAGCCATAAATTCCGAAAGAACCCACAGCCCCCGATCCAACACCGACCGAGCCGAAGCCATCCCCACCCAGCCCGGACAGAAAAGCTTGGACACTATATGTTCAAAAATTATGAATGTGGATTATAGTGGGTCAAATTG
Organism: Sogatella furcifera; assembly: GCA_017141385.1. Classification (NCBI taxonomy): domain Eukaryota; kingdom Metazoa; phylum Arthropoda; class Insecta; order Hemiptera; family Delphacidae; genus Sogatella; species Sogatella furcifera. Next base: position 3,784,939 of record CM029548.1, on the reverse strand, counting down.
TTTACTACAATCTGGGATCAAATTGATAATTTTTGAACCAATATTGACCGAGCTTGAGTCATTTACCAATCTTGTCAGAGGATCTTATTTAATGGACAGACTATAATATCACTATCACTATCACTAAAAATCACTAAATAGTCTATTCTACCTCTAATTATAGTCGGTGCTAGTTTGATACTGGATTGTAATGTATGTAAAATACAGTATAACCTGTATAGTGTATATTATTATTATTTTCTTAGCAGACAAGCAGACTCAAACGTTTGTTTCACGCTTATAAACGCGTCGCTATTCTGTAAGCGTCGCGTAGGTGGTTATTTTGTAAGCAACACGCATAATTCCACTAAATTCTGTAACTGATTCAACTTCCTACCTGGCGTAACCCGTATAGAATGAGGAATACAACGTAATTCGGGCTAGTATTACATCAAATAAAAAACTTGATCCTACCTACATCTCATCCTGAACTATCATCTTCACAGATTTGCTAGCTTGTCCAAGCAAAGAAGGCATTTTGGTAAGGAGGGAAAATGTCTACAGCTCGATCAATATTGCTTCAAAAATGATAAATTTGGTCTCAAACTGTAGGAAACATTCTAATCTACAATTTGAGACCAAAACTACTTTTTGAACCAATATTAACCGAGCTGGAGTCATTTTCTCATCTTGCGAGAATGTCTTCTTTGCTTGGAAGACTGTAGCATAGGAATCATTATTATTGTTTGCATATTGTTGGCGGGTCAAAAGTGGTCAGTGCTATAGTCTGTCCAAGCAGGGAAGACCCTCTGGCAAGATAAGAAAATGACTCCAGCTCGGTCAATATTGGTTCAAAAATGATTGATTCGGTCTCAATCGTAGGAAACATTCTGATCTACAATTTGAGACCAAAACTACTTTTTTGAACCAATATTGAGCGAGCTGGAGTAATTTTCTCATCTTGCCAGAGGATCTTCTTTGCTTGGACAGACTATATTTTAGACATCAATCAAACTGGCGGTTGGTGAATGACTTTTAATAATCATCAGCTCTTTCAAGGCAGTCAGCAAGCATTCACTGAGAACAGATCGGGTCAAGAGCGACTCCAACCAACTTATTTGCATTTGTAGACCGCTTTCTGACTGTTCTAACAGAGCTGAGGATTAATAAGAGACATTCGCCAGTCGCCTGTTGCATTGGCGTCTGCTATTATTATAACGCTTTTGGTGTTGGAAATTGTGAATGTAGCTTGAAAATAATAGACTGGACATCATAGGCGAGAATAGCTCGCGGATGTTGTGGTGAAAGTCAAAATAATTCATCAAAATTATTATTGTTGAATTCAAAATTGAAATTTCTGCAGTTTGAAAATGGTGTGTCAAGAACGATAACATTATACAGTATATTCAGAGAGTTTGTTTAATTTAGTTATCTATAGTCAAGAAGACACTCTGGCAAGATGAGAAAATGGCTTCAGATCGGTCAGTATTGGTTCAAAAAATATTAATTTGGTCTAAAATTGTAGACCAAAATGTTTTCTACGTTTGAGACCAAATCAATAATTTTTGAACCAATATTGACCGAGCTGGAGTCATTTTCTCATCTTTCCAGAGGCTCTTCTTTGCTTGGACAGACTATACTATTCTTGAAGAATATGAATCCGTTTTACTATAAAATACGCGGTTTAGACTATATTTTTTCAACAGTGTACAATCTCTCTATAACTATAAAGAGGTAGCCTATCAGCTGATGACAAAACTTCAGACGGTTTCGTCTGTCTCTTGTGTACGTGATGTAACCTACTAACAGCTAACAGCTGATGAAAAGCATCTATAGTCTTTCTTGATTCCAAAAACATAATCTAGGAGAAGCTGAATGGGAACTCCAATTGACAGTGTCAGCTGTTGGAGCGCACAAGGAGCAGACGAAACCGGCTTTTTGGCTTCAGCTGTACAACTTGAATCAGCTGATTCCAGATTGAAGCAAGAAACTATCTTAGTGCACAGTTGTAATAAAATACATGATAATATTACGTCTATCTTTTTCATTGTTATTTCATAGTTTTACAATTTAAATCTCAATCCTATTGCATAAAATTTTGAAAAATACTATCGTTCACTGAAGGCACAAAAGCTCCATTTTTGTTGCTTTCAGAAACAGGATGGCATCTCAACGATCGAACAGAATGGAGTGTGGCGGAGACTCTACCGGCAGCCATTTTGAAAACTGTAACCTACTGCAACGACATCGCTTCTGATTGGCTCAGACTGTAAGAAGTGGGAGGGGACAATCCACCAACAGCATGAGAGAGGCGTTCCCGTCTACTGGATGTTTATTGGTTGACAGAATATTGAGAATGGAACTGTTCATATCTCAAATCATTGAAGGCGGGTATTACAGGATGATAGTTCTATTATCATAGTTGATCATATGGAAATAGATGAAAATACGTAATCATATTTTCATTCCTTTCCATATGATCAACTATGATAATAGAGCTATTATCGTGTAGTACCGGCCGAAAATTCCATTGTATAATTAGAGGTATGCGTAGAAGTTGAAAGCATGATAAATTATTGTGTTAAATGTTATTTATATTTCTCAATTCTTGATAATTTGTAGAATAAAGTTAAAAGTTGAACAATAATCAAGCCTTGGATTTTACTTTGAATAACCGGATTGAACTGAACAGGATTGGGCAGGGTTGATCTGAATTTCTAAATATTTTTTACCGTTCATGAGTTTATTGAGATGCCTTCTTTCTATTTTTACAAGAAAATATTGGATCTTTGTTTATCAATATAATTATTACAGTTATCAATGTAAAAACTTTGTCACACCATTATTCATGAAACTTCGATTCGATGAGTGATCACGATTCTTTACAAAAATTGGAACATCAAATATCTGGTAATATAAATAATATTAATTTACTCAATTAATAAAATACAAACATGAGTACAACAGACACAATGCTCAAAACCGTTCCTTAACTAATTTATAATAAAAGTCCAAACTAAGGTTATGTAATTATTATTCGTTCATATTCACCATTAATTGGCAAAAGCTTGATGAGATGATTCAATTTATAATAAGTTAAAGTATTTATATCAAGTTAAATTATAATAATTTATAACATTTATAATAATCACAATTTATAATAAGTTCGATAACAGATTGAATAGTAAATTCAACACAGTTATCCATTATAGTGGAGAATAAAAAGGAAGCGATAACTCTTTTCCTACGGTTGCAATAATAGAAAACAATCGAATAAATTCATCAACTTTCCTCCTTAGTCATATTATTCCGAACTAAATAATTATTTCTATATATATATATATATATATATATATATATATATATATATATATATATATATATATATATATATATATATATATATATATATATATATATATTATTTCTATAGATCTCTATAGGATAATATTCATTATTTATGTACTCTCATCATATACTTCACATCTATACATTTCTCATATACAAGGATAGCACCAGATCTTATGTGGGCATTTCCCTCAGGAAAAAAACTGCCTTAAAGATCACATCAGCTCAACAACCAGCAACCATACTTGAAAATTATTATCACCTTCATGACAAAACTACACTCGGCTCTCATAACTTACACTTTGTTTATTCATTTGAACTAGCATTCATAATTTATTTATTTGTATGCTTCAGGGAATATACCAACTGAGCAGTACAATGGAAACGAAGTGACCTGAAGTTATTCAACGAGATGTCTTTTCAACACTAAAGGGGCGCCTGCATATCGCCTGTCCAAGCAGAGGAGACATTCTGGCAAGATGGGAAAATTACTCCAGCTCGATCAACATTGTTTCAAATGTTATAAATTTGGTCTGAAATTGTAGAGCAGAATGTTTCCTACAATTTTAAACCAAATTTATAACTTTTAAACCAATATTGACCGAGTTGGAGTAATTTCCCCAACTTGTCAGAATGTCTTCTTCGCTTGGACAGACATTATAAACCACTCACAAGGGCTGAGTTACTGTAAATTAGATGGCGTGCAATTTGCATTATAGTAGGCTGTAGATGGAGATGCCTTTTTGCTCTGCTTTTTTCAACCCACACACTCTGGTAGCTCACCCACAGAGTATAATAAGTGATAGTGATAGATGTGGTGGTGGGTGCAGATTTGAAGGTCGGCCATTGACGGGAAAAGCGGCTATAGTAATAATAATAAGGTATTTGTTAAAATATTATTTTATATTGATAAAATTGGACTGACAAGTGGAATGAAATCTAGAGCCGAGGTATAATGGGCAAATATTTTGATACAACAATTTCAAGGTGCATATACCAATCATAATATGAGGGTTAAATATTATTTAAATATGCGAAGTGGAGTTCTTGTTGACAATATGAGTTCATCACATTTTTTCCTTTTAGTCCCATCATTCTGTTGATTTGGGAATAAGCTCATATATGTAAGCTCTAGGTTTTAAATTAAAGGTTCCTTTTTTTAAATACAGTAGTTGTATAACTGTTCATTTTAATATATTTAATACATTTTTATACTGTTCATCTGACATTATTCAGTTTAATGTAATTTTTTATTCAGTTATAGACTTTTTGATAAAGTTACCTAACTTCTGATACATTCATGCAGGATGCAGGTCACTAATTGTCATTCATCTTTTCCGAGAGACTTCACAATTTGAAATATTTTCTAACTAGAGGATCGTATAAGAAGTCCATTGAGACTTGCTGCAACGTTGCCAACTCAGCTGATTATGAATGAAAATCAATTCATATTTTCATAGTAAAACTGGCGAAATGACAACGTCTATATTTGCGAGGGTGGTGAGAGGGGACTTTGCTGTTCCAGTATCCATTGGACCATTTTCATGCGTTCAACACTTCATTAGTTGATCAACTGCTATAGTCGGTCCAAGCAAAGAAGACCCTCTGGTAAGATGAGAAAATGACTACAGCTCGGTCAATATTGGTTCAAAAATTATAAAGTAGGTCTGAAATTGTATGAAGCATTCTGATCTACAATTTGAGATGAAATTTATAATTTTTGAACCAAAATTGACTGAGGTTGAGTCATTTTCTCATCTTGCCAGAGGGTCTTCTTTGCTTGGACAGACTATAACAACCGTTGACATAGACACTTCTCAGTTATTGTAGTGTATCAGAAATAGTTGATCAACCACTTTGGTCAATTTCAGATCAACTACTTTAGTCAACTTTAAATCAACCGGTTGATTCAACCGTACGTTGTGTCCGCTCTGTTATCAGCCCGCAATCAGGACTGACTGAGGGCACTTTCTCTGTGGTTGAGATGCTTCAGGCCAGCCGCTTATCTTCACCGTTGATCCCCTTCAATAATACCCCCTGTCCCCCTGATTTAAACCACCTTGTCCCCCCAATAGCACCCACTGCCCAGCGGTCTGTGTCATTCCAACTCTCCGGCTTGAAGCGTAGCTATGCGCGCTATCGCTGTCTTACCATCTATGCGTTGCAGCATAAAATTTATTTCACTTGGCTTACCTAGGCGAATCCAGACGATGCAGTACACTTCCTTGAACGATGGTTGATCAAGAAAGAAATGTAACTAAAATTCAACAAGTGGTATTTTTCTATTTCGACATCTTCTTAACATAAATCTTCTTACTATAGCTACGGTGGTGATTCTATTGTGGTTCTAAATTTTTCAAGTTCATAATTATTTCCAAGTTTGTAATTAATAATTATTTAAATGGATTTTCTTCACATATTTCTCGTGTCAACCTTCTAAATTCAAAATTCCCCAATAGTTTTTTTGCATCAAAAAAATATCTGTGCGAAGAAGATTTCAATGAACATAACCTTTTCTGAACTGAATTTTTTCAAAATTGGGGTCGAGATAGTAAAAGGGCCTGTGCCTGTTTTCTATTTCCTTGTCATATAATTATTATGATTGTGTGTTTGTATCTCTGAATGAATAAGTCCAGTACAATATATGCCATTATCATTTGATTATCTTCTGATATCAATCCATAGTGTTACGTTGTATACTTGTTTCATTTATTATTTATACATTTGTTTTATTATGTATTGTAAGTAGTTTAAAGTTTGTTTGTAACTGAAATTTAGCAAGTAGTAATTTATCATTCTGACCTCTTTTTAGCATAAGTATCGTATTAATGAGTCATCATTATTTGATAATTTTATGATATCTTTTCATTCGATTATTAGAAAATGTTTCATTTAATAAATTATGTATTGTGTTATAGCCTAGTGCTTATCAAAGAATAAGTCAAATTTATTCATGTTTCTCTACAATCTAATTTTTTCATTTTTCTGTTCAATAATTTATCTATAAATGATCGCAGATCTTAAAGGAACTGAAATTCAAATGAAAAAAAAATTCAACATACTGTAATAATAAAGTTTCAAAGAATTCACCATGGATTTCTTACTGGCATTTTAAGCTTTCAACTCTCATATCGCGTGTAAGGTATTTATGAGAGACTTCATACTTCATGAATAAGACAGGAATATTCAATTACCTGGATGATATCCCATCTTGCACTACTCCTTTTTTCTTCCCCTTCTTCTTTTACTTCATCTTCTTCTTCTCCTTTTTGTTGGCTAGTAGGAGGTTGATTGCAAGTCGAGTAGCACCCACGCTCAGTTCTGTCAGCTCCCTGCAGGGAGCGCTCTCAACAAAATAGAGCAAAACTCATTATTATTTATAGTGTATCTATGTATATCATTTTCATAGAGCGAAATGCGCTATTTACAAGGTATCTATGTATATAATTCGTGTATAAAATTGATGAGTAATGTGATCCTGTCCCTGTCGGTCAGTTTTTGTAAAATACGAGCTGAGAGCCCTCCAGAGAAGCTTCGTTGATGGGCGGTGGCATGGGTATGCCAAATGAATGAATGAAAAATATTAGTTTGAAATGTATAGCCTAGAATAGTACAGTGAATTATTAGTACTGGTAGCTATACAGTACAGTGAGAGGTAGTCTACAGCTCGAAATAAACGTAACCTAGACTCTATCAACCCAGTGATGCCCTAGCCCAAACAAAAGATATTGCCATTAAACCATTATACCATTAAAGATATTGCCATTAATAGATTGATTGATTCAATTAAATGTTGTTCTAGGTCTGAAAATACCCATTGCACAAGAGAGACAATGAAATACAGAACATCAACATATGATACAATAAATTGATAATGAAACTCATTTTCATCTTGTTCTGTGTAGTGATACCAATTAATATTATGGAAAGAGTTACCAAAATATGAATGTAAACGTACGATTCCGAAGCGACTGCTTGGCTCTAAACTCAACGAGCTGCGCGGCTCTAAACTCACTGCTAGACCTGTCCAGCTCTAGCTGCGCTGCTCTAACCAATACAACTCTATTCACATAACTATATTATAGATGTTTAGTCTGTTATCAGGGCTAATAATGATATACTAAATCAATAAATAGTGAAATTTACTTGAAAATCTGAATTTCACTAGTTATTGATTTAGTATACATTATCGGCCCTGATAACAGAGTAAACATCTATAATATAGTTATGTGAATGGAGTTGTATTGGTTAGAGCAGCGCAGCTAGAGCTGGGCAGGTCTAGCAGCGGGTTTAGAGCCGCGCAGCTCGTGCAGCGCGTTTGGAATCGTACCTCAAGAGGATCTTCATGTGAATCTCACAACGTTGATCTAGTTAGCAGCTACTGCTCATTACGAAATAGGCTACAATCGATTGAAACTATTCATCATCTAGATCGCGTCGTATGTGTGTTAAGGCTGCCTCGATCATACACAGATTATAAATTCATATCAAGGTGATTACACACGGTGCAGTAAATGGGGTAATGTTTGCATATTCATAAACAGATGCTGTAACAGTAAAGTAATCTTCTCTCATATCGATGAACCTAAGGCACAGGAGTCATCTAGACGGGTCATAACAGCTATATAGGTATACATTCACCTGTATACTATTGATAGGAGTAGAGATATATAGTTATATGGTTGTACAGGTTTCACTTGTACTCTATAGTTATTGAAGTAGTAGGTATGTTATTAAAGAGAGCACCCGTTCAGTCTGTCCAAACGAAGAAAACATTCTGGCAAGATGGGAAAATGACTACAGCTCGGTCAATATTGGTTCAAAAATTGTAAATTTGGTCTCAAATTGTGGATCAAAATGTTTTCTACAATTTGAGATACAAATTTATGATTTTTGAACCAATATTGATTGAGCTGGAGTAATTTTCCCATCTTGCCAGAAAGTCTTCTTTGCTTGAGCAGACTCTACGAAGATGAAGGTTCACCGTAAATGTAAATTGTCTCAGCCTCTCCAACAGGTCCATTAGACTTACCTCTAACTGCTTTTGATATAATACCTAGGTTAGCGCAACTCTGGTTGTACGCAAAAATTGTTGTTCCAAGCCAAATACAGATTGTTTTTATTGCGACTACGAAGACGTACCACAATATTATAAAATTGCAATCAAACTTGCCAACTGCTCTGTAAACTTGTGAATCATGCAATCAAATGCTAACCGCTTGCCACGATGTCGGATCTTGTGTAAAGTTATATATTCGATTTGTACATGGCATCGTAAAGTTGAATTCTTCATCAATGAACTCGCTCTGACTCAGTTTTATTGTCGTTTTGTAAAGTCTGTACAAGCAAAGAAGACATTCTGGCAAGATGGAGAAATGACTACAGCTCAATCAATATTGGCTCAAAAATTATGAATTGGTCTCAAATTGTAGATCAAAACGTTCTCTACAATCTGATACACAAATTTATGATTTTTGAACCAATATTGACCGAGCTGAAGTAATTTTTCCATCTAGCCAGAATGTCTTCTTTGCTTGGACAGACTATACAACTATTTCGCAGCTCGGTATGAATGGAATGCTGTTTGAATATTCAGTACACTATTATCTGGGATGAAAATGGAGTTATGGGTATTGTGAATTGCAAATCCTGTGTTGGAACGATATTATCTGTATTTTCTACAGAAGTATTATTGTTATTGGGAGAAAGATTCAAGGATCTTAGATTAGTGTATATTCTGTACAAAAGTTCTTCTCATAAATGTATGATGGAATCACACTATCATTAGGCATGTCTCAAATTTGGAGGTGAGGACGAAATATGAGTCTAGCTTCAATTAATTTTTATTTATTTAGTATCCAATGGAGACTAAACACAGAACTATTACACACGGCAATGTAGACTTACGACACACAGAACATTTATACATTGAAAATATTCAAATATTCAATTGAATGAACATATTGGAAGTAAGATGAAATTGAATTTTTTTCAGTTATTGGATTCACTTCAATTGTTGTAATGGCTTCAAATAATTATGTACTGGAAGAATCATTGTTAAAGTGAGTTGAACAAACACGAAGATCTATAAAATGTTTGCAAAATACTATAAGCTCAAATTGAATAATTCCATTAAATTTTGAACTTCGAAAGATACGTTTGTACTGCAATGCTGAGGGTCTTCTTATTTTATTAGTTGAGAAGCATAATGATGGACCACAGGTACAAAAATATTATTATAAACAGTGATAAACATAGGAAACATGATAATAAGAGGAAATTCAAAATCATCCAATTCACTCAATTCTTATCAATTTTATAAAATTTTTAGCATTTCTCAATAATATTTCTTAATTGCAATAAAATAAAATGCGTCTTAGTAATGATGAAGCACTTGAACGCACATTTCCACACTCTCACTCTGAATAGCTGTCGCAAAAAAGTTAGGCGGTTTCGTCTGTCTCTTGTACGTGATGTAACCTACTAACAGCTGATGTAAAGCATCTATTGTCTCTTTTGACATCAGAAACATCACCTAGGCATGTCTAGATGACAACTTTAATACTCTAATTAGAAACATCTGCTGTTAAAGCACACAAGGAAGAGACAAAGCTGCTCAACTTTTTGGAGTTTGTCCAAGCGAAGAAGAGCCTCTGGCAAGATGAGAAAATGACTCCAGCACGGTCAATATTGGTTCAAAAATTATTGATTTGGTCTCAATCGCAGGAAACATTCTGATCTACAATTTGAGACAAATCAATAGTTTTTGAACCAATATTGACCGAGCTGAAATAATTTTCTCATCTTGCCAGAGGCTCTTGTTTGCTTGGACTGACTATAATAATAACACGGACACACATTACATCTTCAAACTCTGTACCTACAATAGCAGCAATGAAAATGTATAATGGAATTGACGGAAATAAATATACAGGGTGTTTCAGGAGGAATGTGCAATACTTCTCAGGCTCATTCCTTACACCAAGAAGACAAAAAAGTTCCATGGGATCAACCCCCAAAAACGCTTCGTTACCGAGATAACAATGGTGGAAAATTGAGATTTTTCAAAACATATTAATTTTTCTAATTTTCTAGAGGCTTTAGTAAGGTTCTAAAATGAGCAATACCTATGTAAAATAAGCTGAGGAATTCAATGAGTTTCAAGTTTGTAACTTCAACAGTTATTGAGATAATTCAAAAAATATGCTTAAAAAACGCCATTTTTTCAACAATAAGGGTTGTATCTGGATAAGGAATTACAAAATTGTATTTTTCATTAATGGAAGTTGAAGAGAGTCGAATTCTCAAGAAAATGTTAGATGGCGGCGATTGTGTAAATCTTACCCAAATCTCAGACATAGCGATCAAAAATCGCAAAATTGACAAAAAATAACACAAGTGATAAATTTGTGTTTGGTAGCGATTTTCGATCGCCATTTCTGAGATTTGGGTAGGATTTACACAATCACCGCCATTTAACTTTTCCTTTAGAATCCGACTCTCTTCAACTTCCATTAATAAAAAATACAATTTCATGATTCCTTATCCAGTTATAACCCTTATTGTTGAAAACATGGCTTTTTATAGCATATTTTTCCAATTATCTCAATAACCGGTAGAGTTACAAACTTGGAAATAGTTTCATTGGATTCCTCAGCTAATTTTACATAGGAATTAATTATTTTAGAACCCAACTAAAACCTCTAAAAAATTAGAAAAATTAATATATTTTGAAAAATCTCAATTTTCCGCCATTGTTATCTCGGTAACAAAGCGTTATTGGGGGTTGGTCCCATGGAACTTTTTCGTCTACTTGGTGTAAGGAATCAGCCTGAGAAGTATTGCACATTCCTCGTGAAACACCCTGTATATATTCTATTATCTCCAGGATGGTTTGAATGGAGTGAGTCAGCAGTAGGCCAGTTGAAGTCGGTCTTGGTAAGTCGAGTAGTATAAGTAGATCTTGGTACAGAGAGTCCGCCCTAGGTCAGCCGGACTCAATTCAAGAAGAGATTGATCTTTTGTTGTGTACTTCGCTGTGCTATTCGCCAATTTAATCAAATCGTGACCCGTGCTGAGGTCACCATGTGACCCAGGCAAGTATACATAGGTATACAACCAGGTCACACTTTGGTCCAGGAGTGCGGACTATCTGCACTACATAGTTATAACGTTTAAGGCGACACATCTACATAGATATTCAACTGAGTGTAAGTGTGATCCAAGATTGAAGCCTTTCAACACTATATAGATATTAAGCTTTTGGTGAACCCCTACATAGATATACAACTAGCTGACACTGTGATCGAAGATTGGAGCCTCTTTGTACAACATAGATATAGTGCCTATGATGGGCCTTTAGGAATCTGGAACTTATTCCGCATCACGGCAGCTTTTGCGTAGCTGTTGTATATAGTTATAGTGTATGAGGATGTCGACAAGAGTATAGTCACTCCAAGCAAAGAAGACATTCTGGCAAGATGGAAAAATGACTCCAGCTTGATCAGTATCGGTTAAAAAATTATAAAGTTGGACTCAAATTGTGGATAAAAATGTTTCCAACAATTTCAGACCAAATTTATAATTTTTTGATAAATATTGACCAAACTGAAGACATTTCCTCATCTTGCCAGAATGTCTAATTCCCTTGGACTGACTATAGTTGATTTCTATAGATATAGTGGATGAGGTTGTCGATACGAGTGAATATAGTGGAATAAATTGATATGTGATAAATATATGTATATAGAGAAGTAAATGGTTTCAATAGTGATCGGAAGCCCATAAAGGGAGTGACGGATGTAGAAAATGGCTGTCTCTATATGGATTGTGAAGCGTAGTTACTTTGGAGGTGAGTTATAGAAGAGTAGTAGAAGGATATTTAAAGAGAAGAGGAGAAGAAGGAGAGAGAGTAAGATAAATCGATAGTGAAGAGAAGAATAATATCCTTCAGAATCTTTAAAATACTAGATTCTCTATTAAAATTATTAGAAATAATGTTCATTTCTCAAATCTGCGATTATGATCACTGTAAATCTGATTCATAGATATATTTGGTTTTGTAAGAAGTCGAATTATCTACTTATTTGAGTTGATAAATTATATCGGAGCATGTGCTTCATTAAATAGTTTAATTGTTTTATATTTTTTGATAGACCCATCAATTCTTGAATAAACAAAAATGAAGTGTAATGAGTATGAGGTTGTACTGATATTCTCATTTTATTATTCTACCTTAGTATAAATAATATATATTTCCAATGCTCAAATTTTTGCAATGAAAGTCATTAAAGATATTCACATATCAGTCCTACTTTACCTCTATTTATCCCATTTACTTTATAATGTGTCACAAACAAAAATAAAAAAGGCGATAATATTGTTCATCGGCCTTTAATAACATTTTTAAAAATGAAATTGAAAATAATTGTTGTTTATTATCTAATATTTTGATAAATTAATATTAAATATTTTGTTTAAATATAGCCTAATTGTTGTTTATAAATTTAATATTTTGTTTAAAAATAACATTTTTCCTCAAGAATCCAATTCCACATACAATTACAATCCGATAGGTGTACTATGTCCCTTGTTATGCTAACGCCAAAAAGTTAGGCGGCTTCGTCTGTATCTTGTACATGATATGACCCTCTCACAGCTATTTATAATGTAAAGCATCCATTATCTTCTAGAATTTTGAACACATTATCTAGGCATAGCTAGATGACTACTCAAATTGACATCTTCAGCTGTTGAAGCGCACAAGGAGCAGACGAAACCGCCTAACTTTTTGGCATCAGCTGTACCAGCAACGTTGCATAACACTGCATCATCCATATAGTGCTTCTCTCACCCCGCCAATAATTATTTCTGTCATCCATCTTTCTTGGGAGGCTTCCCAATGTGAAATCATCTTCCACCACATGTCACATGCAATAACCAATCATAATGCAACTTTCTGTATCGGAGCCTGAAGATATCCGAGTTTAAAGATATCAGCCTGTCGCATCAATGCATCTACATAATGAATACTTTGCTGTTAGACTGGATACTATAACTATATTTATTATGCATAGAACGGACTCTGGTTTGGTTTCTGGTTAGTGAAGATGAGCGTGAAATCAACTATCTAGTTTCATCAACGGTTTTTTCTTATCAACGGTTTTCTTTGCAAACTAGTTGAAGGCTTGATAGCTTGATAAACGCCTTGTAGAGGATACGTTTAGGTTAGTTTAGTTTGATTTTCGTCAAGTAACACCACAAAATCAAGCAAAGCTTGGCAGTATTTAGTTAAGGCCTACACTTCTCTTACACAGGGTGTTTAAGGAGGAATGTGCAATACTTCCCAGGCTGATTCCTTACACCAAGAAGTTTCATGGGAAATACCCCAAAACCTCTCTGTTGCCAAGATAACAATGACAAAAATACCATTTTTAAAAGTATATTATCAATTCTTATTATTTTAAGACGCTCCATTAAGTTTCTTAAATCATCAATTAGCCTACTATGTATTTTCAGCTAAAAAATTCAATGGAACCAGTTGAAAATTTGTAACTACAACTGTTGTTGAGATAATTGTGAAAAATATATTCTAATAACACTGGATATGAAATCATAATTTTTTTCAATTATTGGGAGTTGAAGAGAATCAAATTATGAAGTAATTGTTGAGTGGCAGTGATTGCATGAATCTTCTCCAAATCTCAGAAATCGCGATCAGAAAAAGAAAATATGCACAAGCACAAAACATTATAAATAATATTGGAGTAGTGAAGTGATTTTTTGAGATTTGGGTAAGATTTACGCTATAATCGTCATTCTTTTTCAAATATTGAACAGATTACATAATTAGTTGCAAAGGAGAAAATCACAAGATGAGAATATTCCGCTAAAGAGGCATCTACGTTTAAAATACTCAACCATTTCATAGTATTTTATCACAAGTTAACCGCATCCCGGATGAACAGGCGCGTCTCCAGCGTCCATGTTAGACGTACAGGGCCCGACTCTCCATCATGGCTCACCTCTATTTATACCAGTTTGTCAGAAAATGTAAAGCGGAAAGCTCTACAAGCCAGTCGTGCCCGGTTCGCGATAAATTTCGTACCCTATGATAGGATAATAGATGTCGGCGGATTAATACGAAATTAACGAGCCGATGTAGTGGAGCGGTAAGGCGGCGCAATATTTTGCAACCACCCTGTATAAAACTATAAATATAATGTGTATTTATACCGGTAGCCGCTTCGTGAACCATCCTCACTGTAACTATACTCAAATAGATGTAATTTCCTCATCAAAATCTCAAGTTTTTACTATCTTATACATGAAAAGATTGTAAGAAAGTTGAATCTATCAAGATACAACTCATTAGTAACAGCGCTCATTTGTTCTTGTTTATTGGCTTGCTTGTTTAATGGGGCTATCTGCAACCACCCCCTCATCATTAACCCCTCGTCATTAAACAACCCTCCCCCCCGTATACATAATCGACAAGGTACTTTCCAATCAAATGATTAAACTGCATACTGCACCTAGATGCAGCACTGCAATAGTTCCGTTGTACATTGTTGTAGTTGTAGTGCATGTGCAATGAGCCGTGCATGTCGCTCTGTAGCAGAGAGGTGCAATTAGTTTTTGTTGTCACTATAACTCGAAAGGAATAGTTCAAGGAATGCAGAAGGATAAATGGAATGGTGAAGGGAGTTGGGATAACTGGTAGCTACACACATGTGGGTCACAACTTTTATTTACTGTATTTATTTGATCAAAAAGACAATCACTTGAGCCTCATAGGAGAATTTATACCACTTTAAGAGAATTAGATTGATATTCAATTTCTTATTCATAAACTATACAGAATTAGTTACATTATAACCGTCGCCAAAACTTTAAGCGGCTTCCTAGCACTGGCGGCTCGTACCCACGAAACAGGTGAAGTGCCCGTATCTTCTACTGTACAGCACTTCACCTGTTTTGTGGGCACGAGCCGCCAGTGCTTCCTAGCTTATATAACCTACAAACGGCTAATCTATCATCTCTTTTGGTTTTAAAAACTTCACCTAGGCCCTCATGTCAATTTAAATCGAATAAATAAATAAAATCAAAATTTAAAAAAATATTCTTATGGCTTTTATTGGTGGGGAGACCCTTACAGGTAGTTCCACCTCGTCAATGTGTACTTGGTCAAATACAGGTCATTAAAATTGGATGAAAAGACAAGATATTGTCGAGCCACAGATTTATTAGAAAATGGAGATGCTGGTTTTGGTTTGTACACCATTATCAATCTTCGGCAAATTTAATTGACAACATCAGCTGTTGAAGCACGCATGGAGCAAACTTTCGGCGTCATCTATACTATAGTTCATATAGTAGGTTATGTGAGCTTGTACTGAAGTATGGTTATGAGACACAAAGCATTCACGATAAGAATGTTGGGAGGAATGATAATTTGAAAAAGAGCTAGTGCAAAGCCGGTGTCACACGATAATATTTCTATTATCATAGTTGATCATTTGGAAAAAGATGAAAATAGGATTTCGTATTTTTATCTCTTTCTATATTATCAGATATGATTATATAACTATTATCGTGTAAGGCCGTTATTACACGATAATAGTTCTATGAGCATATCTGATCATATGGAAAGAGATGAAAATACCAAATCATATTTTCATCTTTTTCCATATGATCAGGTATGATCATAGAACTATTATTGTCTAATACCGGCCTAATACCAGCCTAAAACTCGGGCTACGGTATTTGAAACTAAGGATCTAGAGCAACATACAATCGAAAAATATTGCTCATGATCGGAAAACCTGGGAAGCTGCCTAGGCTACTAATCTAATGATTGAATTTAAAAAAAATTATTGAATAAAAATATTAAAATGAACTCAGTTTCAAAGAGTCCATACTTTTTTTATTCCGCTATTTTTGGCGTGCTAAACTCACTCGAGGTTGGGAATATTTTGTATCAATGAACTCCCATCCTGTAAGATTGTGTATCAATTTGGACTCCGTATCATTGATGTGTATCAAAAATTGCTGCATAAGATACACCGAGAACTATATCTAAGATCGAATTCATGTGCCAGACCAGGGCAATATTCGTTCATATCAGTACAGAACTATTTCACATTTGAGAGGAAAATAATATTTTTAAAACAACAAGATTCCTTCCAAGACAAGAGGAGTGTCCAACCAAAGAAGAGCCTCTGGCAAGTTGGGAAAATGACTCCAGCTTGGTCAATTTTTTTCGAGAATTATAAATGTTGTCTTAATAGTAGATCAAATTGTTTCCTACAATTTGAGATGGAATTGATAATTTTTGAACCAATATTGACCGAGCTGGAGTCATTTTTTCATCTTGCCAGAGGGTCTTCTTTGCTTGCGCAGACTATACCTTTGTCGGTGAGACTTAGAGCGGCAAGTGTGACCTCATCTTGTAAAGTGTGTAAACATTTTTTATTATAATACCCACGTTTTACACACATTTGATGTGTGATGTACATTTTTTATATGGTGTAAAATCGTGTAGAGTGGTGGCAGTTTTGAGATTGGTACTTTAGATAAAAATTGAGGCTGGTTAAACTTGGCTCAACTCAGCCTCAGGGGTCTGACAAACTTATTTTTCTTCCAGAGAATTTACACGCGTTCCTGCGATCAAGTTGACAAATTGGTGCGGGGTCAGATTTATGATTTTAGACTACACCAGCGAAAAAATTACTCAACCGAAAATGGATGTCATGTATCTCAACAGAAATTAATCCTTCCAATGATGTTCAAAGAAAGATAATACTAGTTATGGAATCAGTATATTTACCACTGGCGGCTCGTGCCCACGAAACAGGTGAAGTGCTGTACAGTAACAGATAGGAGCACTTCACCTGTTTCATGGGCACGAGCCGCCAGTGATATTTACAATATTGTAGCTGCGATCCATGAGCAAATCGAGCATTGTAAATGTTTCGTATCAACGAGCTTCCTTCCTGTATCAATTTTTGACTTTGTATCAACACTGCGTATCAGAAATACGCAGTGCAATTACTAAAGAGGGTTTAAGGTAACAATGAATCTTACTTCTCCAAATAAATTGAATTCAATTTTGTTTTCATTCAAAAAAATACACATTACAAGTTGAAATGAAATAACATACAAAAAGAATAAGACTACCCACTTAGAACAAGTCTGTGTTGAATCCTTTAAGACCTGTACTTTTCATGTAATATAATTATACTGTATGTGGAATAAACGAGGTTTTGATTTGATTGTACTATATTAGCTTATATAGGTATTCCTTTGAATTAATGAAGAGACAATTTTAGCGTATAATTCTGAATAGTACTAAATCTGATTAAAATCTAATTAATGAATCCAAATTTTAGCGTATGATACTGAATAGTACTAAATCACAGGCGGCTCGTGCCCACGAAACAGGTGAAGTGCTGTACAGTAAAAGATACGGACACTTCACCTGTTTTGTGGGTACGAGCCGCCAGTGCTAAATCAGCGTTATGTTGTGTTGTGTGAATGATACACCATCCACCATTTCCTTGCAAGCAGCCATTTTCTGAGGCAGAACTACCGAAACACTGTCAACCAATCAGAAAAGAGCAGGAGGGGAATGAAGGCGTGTCCAAGTCAAATGGCTGAAACAGCACTCGACAACTGCTGCCATCCACTGGTTGAATTTGGAAACTTTTGTTGAATTTGGAACCGATGTCGTCGGCCAATCAGAGCTGTAGGCGGAGCTTGAAGGCGTGTTCAATGAATGTCGAAGCAAGTCACCCTATTGCTACTGCTATCTGCTGGCTGAATTCAGAACTATTTCAAATGTCTTTGTCAAGCGTTTTGGAAAAGTCAGTTGAAATGGCTGCAATCTTGAACTTGCTTGTGATTTAGTTTTTGAAGTTCGAATTTAAATTCAAGTTTGAAGTAAGAATTAATATTGTGTGCCAAAACCTCTATAAAATGAATATTACAATTGATTATGATATGATTACTATTATTCTGAGTGTTTCAGGAGAAATGTGCAATACTTCTTAGACTGATTCTCACACCAAGTAGACAGAAAAAGTTCCATTGAAAAAACGCTCCACCTAGAAAGGCTTTGTTCCCTTATAACAATGACAAAAATTTTACATTAAGAAAAAATATTTTCGCCACACTGGTATGAAATGGACTGTTTTACATGCTTTATACAGAGGCCGAAAACGCTCGTTTTCAGGCGAGGTCGCCAGCAACTCGCCGGGAAAATGCGTTTTTCGGCCCTAGGGCGGTAAAATAACCTTGAATGTCAGCTGACTGAAGGTTGTTGTCGATTTAAGGGTTAGTCGATCAATAGGTAGCATTCCGGTTTGATTGCATTAAATGTCAGCTGTTTTGGGAGTCAATGTCGACTTATTGGTATTTCGAAGTAAAGGTAGTCTCTCATCTGTTATTTTGATTGTCAAGATCCCATGTCAAGAGAACTGAACGTTGAAAGTTTTCAAATTAATCAGTGGTTGAATAATAAAGGAAAACTGCTTCAATAACTAATACTTCAACTTTGATAAGATTAAAAATGTTTGTATTGATTAACTGTTGAATAATGATGAACGTGAAATCCATGTTTGAACAAAATTATTGTTGTCAGACTGTGTGTTACTTCGTCTAGCAGGTAAGCCAGCGCCATCTAGCAGCTGATAATGCAACTAGACAAAGCTTCGTTAGCCAATATCTGTCGAAAATCAACAACTTTGAATTGATATTGTACAATTTAGGATGATTGTACAAAAATTATCTTGGGCTTAAACGTTTCTGAACTAATAAAATCGAATACACTGATAGTTATAAAGTAATATTCAGTCACTAAATCAATAAACTTTTGACGCGAAGTTCCAATAGCAAGCAGATGGCACCTACTCCAAATTCAGCATAGAGGAAGATAGCATAATAAGGCTACTGGTCTAGCTGTTCATGGAAATGATTAACTGATAATTTTGTTTTGTTTTCATTGATGTTGTGTGCCGAAAAATAAACGACACCACGGGTCGAAAATGTAATATTCCGTCTCTCAATCTTCTAGTCACTCGGCCTACGGCCTCGGACTTGAAAACCGATTTCGAGCCGGAAAACGCACATTTTCGGCCCTAGGTACGAAATATACTATTTCTTCATGCAGAAAAAATTCCATTTCATATCTAAAATCAGCTGAGAAAGCCAGTTGAAAGTTTTATTTGTTACTATACTCTATTCACGACCACTTGAGACGGAATAAACAAACTTTTTGAGTGTGTGTGCGTGAAAATGGTCTTCTATGCGAAATTTTCGGCCACAGACCAACAGCTGTAGCCAATCACAGCTCAAAACAACAGTCTTGAGACAAGACAAGTCGGACTGTAGCCAGATTACTGTTCCAGACAAGAGTCAGCTGTTCGACTGCAGCCGACTTTTTCGCATAGAGGAATACCTTCAATTACACGCACACACATGCAAAAGGTTTGTTTATTTCGTCTTAAGTGATCGTGAATGGACTATTGCTGAAGTCGTTTACCCATCTTTTCAATACTTGATTGATTTCGAGTTAATCATGTTCATTCAAGACATTCATATTCCTCAATGATCAAATCTGACTGGATTAAAAGACACTAGTGCATACCAAAAGAATTACGTGTAGCCTGTCTACGCAAAGAAGACATCC
>CM029548.1:3717425-3759925 GCA_017141385.1 Sogatella furcifera | reverse complement strand
TAGCAGGTTACATCACTTACAAGGAAGAGACGTTAAATTGATGAAAATCAAAGTACCCCTTTAAAATATTTTTATTTTGCATAACGAAAATGTCTCGGCGATATTAAGCGTCAAGTGCAATAAAAATGGCTCAAGAACGCTTGAACATGTTTGTTATGCAAAATAAAAATATCTTTAAATATTTTTATTTTGCATAAAAAACATGTTTCAAAGTTATTGAGCGTCAAACGCAATGAAAATGGCTCAAGAACGCCGAAACATGTTTGTTATGCAAAATAAAAATATTTTAAAAGGGTACTTTGATTTTCATTAATTCAACATTTTGATAAATAGGCCTACAGAAGCCCTGAGAAAAAATAAGTATCATAAGAAAGAGACGAATTATTCCATATGAAAATTGTAATCTAAATTAATAAATAAAGAATAAACGAAACCACCTTACTTTAGGCGTGATAATACACGAGAACACAATCTACATGTGTATTTTTGTATACAATGAATAGATATTGTATACAAAATACATTGTAGCCTACACGTATTGTGTACGCATTGTAGGCTACAATACGTTACAACGAAAATAGCCTATCTTGTAGTGAACAATGTTGTACTGTATGAAATGTAAGTACTTTCAGTGAAGTGGAAATTTCCTTGTGTGAATAACCGTAAGCGTGGCGTTTATGCATTATTTTATATTTATGTTGTAGTTTATGTAGGGGAAGCGCTGACTGAACTGCATCACTGGCGGCTCGTGTTTATGAAATAGGTGAAGTGCTGTACAGTGAAAGATACGGGCACTTCACCTGTTTAGTGGATACGAGCCGCCAGTGCTGCAGCGATGCTTGAACAAGCAGATAAAGTGAATCTTGTGTTCTGGATGTTAAATGGGATGATTTTGATGCTATCACAGTGACACGTACTGTAACATAACAGGCTGAGGTCAAACTTTAGAATATTTTGTGTCGCCCTACGCACACACGATGTCTTAATGCGCCATATAACTGGCTGACACCGCAATAAATCACGGTCAAAATGGTCTTCTTCACGTTATTTACCTTCTTCATGTTATTCTCCAACTTTTCCTCCTTCTCAATCCTTCTCACTCTCTTTCCGTTCGTCATCTTTTCCTCCTCCTTACTTCTTCTAACTTCTTCCTCTCCTTTCTTATCTCACCTCTTATCAACAAGATGAATGATAGTATCAACTGTCTGAGCTCATCTCTGCATTCGAATTACTCATTTGAAAGTCATTCATACAACTTTTCAAGCGATGTGTGTTTTTGGAATTTTTGTAAACATTTGCTTCACACATACAAATTGAGATTTTCATTGAGGAATAGAATCTGTTGATGCGGTTTAGGTGGGTTCATCACCTTGAAGCTATAGATAGGAGCAGGTTTTGAAATTTATTTGATGTTTTTATTCTGTATTGTTTTTTGAATTGTATAAAGAGTGGCAAATTTTAGAATGTATTTGATGTATTTGTTCTCTAATGTGTTTTGAATTGTATAAAGAAAATAAAGCAAATTTTAAAATGTATTTGATGTATTTATTCTCTATTGTGTTATGAAATGTATAAAGAGGAGCAGTTATTTGAAAATTAAACTTTAAAACATAGGGCTATTTAAAATAATTGTAAAATAAAATAACAATCAAATACCCTTAATAATTTTGAAGTTTTTTGAAGGGTATTTGATTGTCATTTCATTTTTCAAAGAGGAGCAAGTTTTAAAGTTAATTCGATGTTTTGTTCTCTATTGTGTTTTGAATTTTTTGCAACTATTTTAACCCAGATCACTGAATCGATGTTTGGAAAATTATTCATAAATATTTTCCAAGTATATTATTGCTACAATTAATATCATTTACAAATCGCATTACCCATAGAGTAATGCAAGGCTTCTAAACCGATGAGTGAATAACTTATAAATGTTATAAGTTTTGATATAATAAGAAAGAATAAGAATTGATATTTTTGGAGCATTGTAACATAGCTTCCTTTAATAGAAGCTATTGAAGGAAGCTATGATTGCACTCATTTATACGAGTAACCTTGACGAATTGCATAACCCATGATTCAAAGTATAAGTAGAAATAAGTATAACTTGCATAAGTAGAAATGATTCAAAGATACTATAAATAATAATGAACATAGCGGTAATTATATATTTTTCAAATGTTATTACAAACTATACAAAAAGGTTATGGTTGAGTTAGGCAGGAAGAATAGAATTAATTAATTGTATTCTAATTCATTTAGAATAGATTTAATTTAGAATTTCTAATAAATTTAGAATTTAGAGTTGATTCTATTCTCGCTGGACTTATGCTACATGAAATAAACTTCTATTCAGCAATCCTCAGAAGTAGCTTGTGTCAACCAAAAATAGAAATAAAAAATGGGAAGACATTATTAAAGTAATTTGAATAAAAAAGGAGAAGAAAAATAAAAAAAGATTAATCTTGAATCCTTGCCGCGAATCTCATATTACTTAGCATAGTTGGCGCAAGCTGAGAAGACACGCCGTTATCATGCACTTTACATTGAAACGGCGTATCTTCTCTGCTTTCACGAACTAAAACAATATATACGGTATACAATTTCTTTGGAATATATTTTAAAGTACAAAAAGCATTTGGAAAGTATAGGTATAAAAGTATGTTCGCCATTGGGATATACCATCCCAATATTACAGCTATTATTTTTTATCAAGGCGTTCTTGTAACTCTACAGCCTTATAAAAGTGAACAAGCTATGGTCTGGTTGAGCGAAGAAGACATTCTGGAAAGATGGAAAAATGACTCCAGCTCGGTCAATATTGATTGAAAATGGGCTCAAATTGTAGAAAACATCCTGCTCTACAATTTGAAACCAAATTTATATTTTTTGAACCAATATTGACCGAGCTGGAGTCATTTTTCCATCTTGCTAGAATGTCTTCTTCGCTCCACCAGACTACCACCATATCTAGCGTTCTGAACGAGGCAAATTACATCTGTAGAGTAAAAAATTACAGGGTAGAAAAGAAGCAGTGATAAGACATCGTTTAAAGCCGAAGATGTCCGAACGTATTGCCGAAGCACATAAATTGAACAGCCTAAAAAGGCAGAGAGAGCCTCTATTAGGCTGCTATTAGTGATGATGATCAATTTATACTCGAAACGCGGCACGCCAGAGGTCCAAAACGAGTCGCCAGTGACAAATTGAAGACGAGAACATGAAAAAATAGAATCCCGATCACGACTGACTCTTTTCTAAGGCTTCTATCATAATGATATCGTCCGTCCAAGCAAAGACATTCTGGCAAGA
This sequence comes from Sogatella furcifera, assembly GCA_017141385.1. Lineage (NCBI taxonomy): Eukaryota > Metazoa > Arthropoda > Insecta > Hemiptera > Delphacidae > Sogatella > Sogatella furcifera. The sequence goes on along the minus strand of CM029548.1, from coordinate 3,756,619 downwards.
TGGGGAAATGAATCTACCCCGATCAATATTGGTTCAAAAATTATAAATCCAATCTCAAATCGTAGAACACATTGTTTCCTACAATTTGAGACCTGATTAATCCTTTTTGAACCAATATTGACCGAGCTGGAGTAATTGTCCCATCTTGCCAGAATGTCTTCTTTGCTTGGACTACCACTGAACGCTACTCTATTCGGCAATTTAACTGTGTTCTTTTGATAGAGTCGAAATGAATTTACTAAATTTGATGCCAAATGTTCCTGGAACCTGGAACTTGATATCATGAAAAAAGTCGATTCGATTCTACCACTTTAGGAATATGATCGCTACTAACTTTACTTCGTACCTTTATAACTAGGATAGAAAAGAGTTTAGTAGTGAATTAGATGCTCGATTAGATCAGAATATTATTTTCGTATTTGGATTTATCAAAATGGATTTAAAAAAAAATAATCTGATATGAAGGATATTGAAAAATGATGAGAAACTGATAGAGCTTTCACGCTCTCTTAAAATCTCTTCATACGGCGAATTTCTGAGAATGGAAGCCTTCCCATTATACTAGTTGAATTATAATGAATTCATGATCAAGTATATAGTCTATGTATATAGCACTCTATAAGAAATAATCATAATCATATATCCCACATAGCATAATATGTCATCTTAATCAATATTTGAATTAATATCATCAATTCAATACACAATTCCATATTGGTATTAGGTTGGTATTACACGATAATAGTTCTATGATCATAGTTGATCATATGAAAGGAGATGAAAATATGATTTCGTATTTTCATCTCTTTCCATATGATCAACTATGATCATAGAACTATTATCGTGTAATACCGGCCGTAGACTAGACTATATTATACACGTTTCATTTATATGATTGTATTATTGTGCCATTTTCAGATAAAGAATCAAAAATATCGTCGAAGATTCCTTATTGCTGGGAAATGAAACCGAAGATGGAAGTATTGTCGATCAATGAAATGACAAAATGTCTGCCCATCTGGCTGAGCTCTGCTGCATGCGATTGGTCGACGATGTCACGCCCATTGGTGGGGGGAGCTTGGTAGCTAGGCCAATCACAACACAGTATTGCCAGCTTTCCTCCCACTTCCGAGAAACGCCCAATGTTATTCATTCTCTGTTTAATAATTATTGTATTATTCTTGCTGAAACTGATACGTCAAATTCAAGCTTTTACCAATTTAATAAAAAATGAATTATTAATGATTAATTCGAATCTCCTATTATAGCTTTATAGATAGAACAAAGGACTTCTGCTACTGCAAATTAAGTGAAATTTGATATTTCCGAATAATTTATCATATATTTTTGGTGTTTTTTAACTGAAATATTAACAGTTCAAAATTCTAAATTGATAATTCATAGCTTTTTTATATTCGGCAGTGAAAATTTGTGGTTTTGAAATAGGTAGTGAGTTTGAACATAACCTTTTCTAATATTTTCATACAAATTAGGAGCGAAGACGATTTGGACACTAATGTCTGTGTTTTCACCTATCAGTATAATTGAGATGTATCTAATAAATAAATAAATATTGACCAATGTACTAAATAGCGGGCGAGATTCAAAACTGAGCAGGAACTGCGAAATTTCTGATTGACAAAATCAGCTGCTTGAGTGCACAATAAACCGTCTAACGTTTTGGCATCAAATTTTAAGCTTCTATGACTAGCCGGCAGGCTCGCTTCGCTCGCCTTCTCCGCCTAGTCTATGATAGGGTGTAAGAGAAGAGAGTTGAACGTAGCCATGTATTCTCAAATAAAAATATTGAAACGACTGCAGAATGAAATAGTCCTTGTATCATTGAATAGTCTTCTCTCTAAATTTATTCAGTGCGAGCAAGTTTAAAATTTTTTCTTCCTGACCCTTTGCAAATTTCTTCACAACTGGAGCAATCTTCTCATCCTCTACAAGTATTGCATACTGTAAACATACCACAAGTTCTTGCCGCTTGCGGTATTCACCTGAAGGTATGCTGATTATGTTGATAGCGATGACACGTATAGTAGTGCTTACGTGAGATTCACGGGTTATAAAAATATCAGTTACTGCTACACCTCACAGTAACTGTTATAGAAAGTAACGGGGTGAGAAACAATAATTTTAAAGTTGGGTCAGTGAAAATGAATAAGATGAATGTAAAAGTATATTCACTGGTTTGGTTCATTTTTAACGGTTACTTGTATACCACACTTTACTGCTATATGTTACAGTAGCAGTTACTGCAAGTCACGGGTTGAATTACACTTGAAAGTGTGGTTCACTTTTAACGGTTACTAAAGTCACACTTTTAAAAGTTTTTTACGAGCGACGGGTGTAGAATATTTAGATCTGTGTCGGTTACTACAAAGAGTATATCCTGTCCAAGCTAAGAAGACATTCTGGTAAGACGGGAAAGTGACTCCAGCTCGGTCAATATTTGTTAAAAAATCATACGTTTGGATTAAAATTGTGGAGCATAATTTTTTCCACATTTTGAGACCATACTTATAATTTGTGAACCAATATTTACCGAACTGGAGTCATTTTCCCATCTTGTCAGAATGTCTTCTCTGCTTGGAAGACTATAGAAGAGGTGAACTTTCTTAGCGCGTTTTTGACGTGTTTCGAGCACGTTTCATGAAACACCTGTGCGTCGTTGGTATTGTATGTACAAGCAAAGAAGACCCTCTGGCAAGATGGGAAAATGACTCCAGCCTGGTCAATATTGCTTCAAAAGTTATAAATGTGTTCTCAAAATTGTAGATCAAATTGTTTCCTACAATTTGAGATCAAATTGATAATTTTTGAACCAAAAATGACCGAGCTTGAGTGATTTTCCCAACTTGCCAGAGGGTCTTCTTCGCTTGGACAGACTACTATTCTAATCCTTTGATGCTATCTGATAGTACAGTGACTACATTCTATACATAAAATAAGGAATATTCTACAGTCATCTTCTCATCTTCTCATCTTCTCTTCTCATCTTTTCTTCTCATCTTCTCATCTTCTCTTCTTCTCATCATCTCTTCTCATCTTCTCTTCTCATCTACTCCTCTCCTCTTCTCTTCTCATCATCTCTTCTCATCTTCTCTTCTTATCTTCTCTTCTCATCTACTCTTCTCATCTCTTCTCTTCTTTCAACACCAAAAATATTTGTTGATAAACTATTCATTTTTATTGTCTTCTCAGCCACCTCAATCGTCTGCTTTGTAAAGCCTATTCTTCTTTATTTTTCTATTCTCTTTTTCTATTGAATTTGTTCTGTTCCTTCTTTTATAAATTTTCTTACGTTTACACCAACTTCTTCTTCTTCTTCTTCTTCTTCTTCTTCTTCTTCTTCTTCTTCTTCTTCTTCTTCTTCTTCTTCTTCTTCTTCTTCTTCTTCTTCTTCTTCTTCTTCTTCTTCTTCTTCTTCTTCTTCTTCTTCTTCTTCTTCTTCTTCTTCTTCTTCTTCTTCTTCTTCTTCTTCTTCTTCTTCTTCTTCTTCTTCTTCTTCTTCTTCTTCTTCTTCTTCTTCTTCTTCTTCTTCTTCTTCTTCTTCTTCTTCTTCTTCTTCTTCTTCTTCTTCTTCTTCTTCTTCTTCTTCTTCTTCTTCTTCTTCTTCTTCTTCTTCTTCTTCTTCTTCTTCTTCTTCTTCTTCTTCTTCTTCTTCTTCTTCTTCTTCTTCTTCTTCTTCTTCTTCTGACGTCAACTGTATCAACAACTGACGTCACTGTATCTGATATAGTTGTGCCAAGCACAGAAGAGCCTCTTGTAAGATGGCGGAGGGAAGTGAGAGTGTAACTACGCATGCGCTGTTTGACAACATCAGCTGTCAACATCAGCAGAGAGCATAGGGAATATGACAAAACCACCAAACTTTTTAGCTTCAGCTATACAAATTAATACTTTATTTTAATAAATTAATTTTATATTATGAATGTGGGCATAGCAAAAAAGGAAATAGGAGGAGAAAGAAGATTGTGAGAAAAAGATGTTTTTCATCTCTTCTTCCGCCATTTCTCTTCCGATCGCAGCGAGTATTGATTACATGATAGTATGGTTTAGCAAAGAAGACATTCTGATAAGATAAGAAAATGACTGCCGCTCAATCAATATTGGTTCAAAAAGTATCAATTTGGTTTCAAATTGTCGAAAACATCCTGCTCTAAAATTTGAGACCAAATTTATAATTTTTGAACCAATATTGACCGAGCTGCAGTCATTTTCCCATCTTGACAGAATGTCTTCTTCGCTCGACCAGACTATACTACAGGTGTCTGGAATCCTAGCGATCTTTACCTCCAGCAAGCAGCATTTCACATCAATTATTGTATAGTCTGTCCAAGCAAAGAAGACCCTCTGGCAAGATTGGAAAATGACTCAAGCTCGGTCAATATTGGTTAAAAAATTATCAATTTGATTTCAAATTGTAGGAAACAATTTGATCTACTACTAAGATCACATTTATAATTCTTGAACGAATATTGACCAAGCTGGAGTCATTTTCCCATCTTGCCAGAGGTTCTTCTTTGCTTGGACAGACTATAACATGACCGACTCTGGTGAAAAAACATGCTGTTAAAATGTCAACATGCTATGCGTATGTTGACGCTTTGGACAGCATGTGACAAACATGCAAGGAAATGGAAACATAGATATGAGGGAATTAGAAATATGCTATGAATTTCAAGAAACATAGATATATTATGAGGGACTGAGAAAGATGCAATAAACTACTTCTGAAATGTCAAAAATGAGTGTAATGCGGAAAATGATTCAATATGAAAGAAGTGTAGGTGCAGCAAAATTTTAAATAAATAAAATTATCATTTATCAGGCGGACTTAGGACTAGGAAGTCCTTTTTAGCCAAGGTGTATAGAAGAGTAGAGGTGGGGCGGAGTGAAGCAGCTGGCTGTGAAAGTTATAATTTCGACGTCACGGAGTTCCTCTAGTCAAAAATTTAGCATTGATTTCCCTATCCTAGACAAAAAATTGCGCACTTTTTCTCAATTCACGAATTATAGAATTGTTTAATAGGTTAATTTCTTATATGAGCTTGTAGAGAATTTCAAGACCTACATTTTGAGTGATTTAAATTTATAATTTACTTAAATTTAACATGAGAAAAACTCTGTTAACGTGTCTCGGGAATACTCTGCAGCTGGACTAAAGCAAGTTATGAATAGCAATGCTATCGAATGCAATGATATTATGAATGTATCTTATAATAGCATGCTACTCTAAATTGCATCAGCCCAGCTGCAGAGCATTCCCGAGACACGTTAACGGACTTTTTCTCATGTTAAATTTGAGTAAAATATAGATTTGAATCACTCAAAATGTAGGTCTTGAAATTCTCTACAAGCTCATATAAGAAATTTACCTATTAAACAATTCTGTAATTCGTAAATTGAGAAAAAGTGCAGTTTTATCGAAATCAATGCTAAATTTTGACTAGAGGAACTCCGTGACGTAAATTATAACTTCAGCCAGCTGCTTCACTTTATTCTATACACCTTGCTTTTCAGCACTCAGAAACCTTTTTCTGCCGAATTAATTTCCAATGTTAGCTTTTTCTCTCTCTCATAAGCATGCTTCTCAGACCATAAAAATAATAGCTACCTCTAATTCCTAATTTCAAAACTAGAAATACTATGTTGGAAGCGTTCACTCATCAGTAGCTGATTTTCCACACATGACGAATTGAATCCAGAAAATTCTTTCTCATCCTCTTCTATACGTTCCTTTATCCAGGGGCGTCCGACATATTTTTGGGTTCTGAGGGAAGGACAGAGTATTTACTAAGCTGATACATTTTATATACCGGTACAGTATAATATAAAACATGTACTATCCCATCATATGTTCGAAAATTTCTGTGTCCGACATTCTTCCTTGGTCTCTCTCCCCACTGTACTTCCTCCTGCATATATCCTTCCCTTTCAACTCAATCCTACACCATTAGAGGATGCTACAATATTCTCTCTCTGTCTCATTTAATGCAATATTTTTCTAGAGCCATAACTCTGTCTCATTCTCATATTCCTTCAAATATCTATCCTACACAACAGAGTGGATGCTACACCTCGAAATTTCTGAAGGCTAGCTATAGTCTGTCCAAGCAAAGAAGACCCTCTGGCAAGATGGGAAAATCACTCCAGCTCGGTCAATATTGGTTCAAGAATTATAAATTTATTCTCAAATTGTAGAGCAGATTGTTTCCTACAATTTGAGATCAAATTAATAATTTTTGAACCAAAATTGATGTAGCTGGAGTCATTTTATCATCTTGCCAGAGGGTCTTCTTTGCTAGGGCAGACCATAGCTAATAACGCCTCCCCTCAACTGTCATCCGCTGTCCAATATTCATCCATAACAACCTCCATTCGCTCCATACTATCCATAACACTAAACATACAACCTCCAGTCGCTCCACATTTGAAATTCATCCCAGTCTCACATTTCAACACTCTTTATGAGGGCACTCTCCCATAATGTTGTCAATAGTCATTTATAATTCATCTGAAAGTGTTAGCGGTTATAGTCTGTCCAAGCAAAGAAGACCCTCTGGCAAGATGAGAAAATGTTTCCAGCTCGGTCAATATTGGTTTAAAAATTATTGATTTGATCTTAAATTGTAGGTAACAATTTGATCTACAGTTTGAGACCGAATTTATAATAATTAAAAAATATTTACCGAGCTGGAGTCATTTTCCCATCTTGCCAGAGGGTCTTCTTTGCTTGGACAGACTATACTAAGTTGGCTGAAAGTTATGCATGTTCCTCTAGAATCATAACTCTGTCTTATTTTCATAATCCTTCAAAGATCAAATACTACAGTGTATGGTACAACATGAAGTTATCAATATATGTTTAGAATTCATATTTCGATACACATTAAACAATACAAATATGAACTTATATCATATCTTTTGAACATTATATCAAAATATGAACTCTTTATCAATTGATTGATTCATCTGCAGGTTAGCAAACAATGTACTGAGTAGGCAGGACTAAATAGAGATAAGTGTGTAACAAAATAATCGATTTAAGATGAAAAATCATTTGTTATGAAGGTATTTAATGGATGAGAATAGTAGCTTAGTAAGTTAAATTAAGAACATTAAGTTAAACAAGATTGGTTATAAATATAGCTGTATGTAATATAATACGTGTCATGACACAAAAAAGTTGGGGGGTTTCGTCTGCTCCTTGTGCGCTCCAACAGCTGATGTTGTCAATTAGAACTGTCATTTAGTGACAATGTGAAATCAAAAGAAACAGTAGATGCTTCAAATCAGCTGTTAGCAGATTGTATCACGTATAAGGTACAGACGAAACCGCCTAAAATTTTTGGCATAAGCTATATGTAAAAGAATTTGGGGCCCTCGCGTAGGGTGTGCGGACTGTGCGACCGCACAGGGTGCCACAGCCAAGGGGGCGCCGCGACGGCTGATGCAAAACGGAAATTTAAAAAATTTCAATTGGGCTATTGGAATAGTTCTTTCAGTTTTTGATAAAAAATGTATTCTACCAATAACTTGAATCCACAAGAAATTATTTCCTCTGCATGAATTCATTTACCATAATGAATTGATCAATTGAAAAACCACCATCAATGTATGGAGCAAGCCAAGAAACGCCCTTCTTAAATTCGTTTTCTATGGTTAGCTGATAACCACCTTACATTATTCTAACGACCAATCACAATCCAGTTTACAATAAAAACTCTTCCATATAATAATCCTATCATACCTACTAATATTTTTACTGAATTGTTGTAGTTTTTCAAACTTTTCTGGCAAGAGGTCGGTATTAGATCATGAATAGTTTAAGTTCTATTCCATTATATTCATCGTATTGAAAATAGAATTGATGAGTATAAAATGGGAGTGTAAAATCATATTTTCATCTCATGCAGCATAAAACTATTGAAGTTACACGATAAAAGTAAAACTGAGAACTAAATTCTATAAATAAACTCTTCAAATACTAACTTGATAGAATCTTACCAGCCTGAATACATAAATAATATTATATCAGCACAGGATCGTCAATTGTGAATCAGCGTAATTTTTTTAGTGTGATACACCATCTATCATTTTCTTGCTAGTAGCCATTTTCTAAGACAGAACTCATGAATCACTGTCAACCAATAAGAAAAGAGCAGGCGGGGCATGAAGGCGTGTCCAAGTCAAATCTGAAACATCACCCGTCACCTGCTTCTATCTACTGGTTGAATTTGAAAACTTTTCTACCCGATGTTCTCGGCCATTTTGATCGTAGGCGGAGCTTGGACGCGTGTCCAATGGAAGTAGAAGCAAGTCACCCTATTGCTACTGCCATCTGCTGGCTGAATTAGGAACTATTTCAAATGTTATTCAAGAAAGTTGAGTAGAGTAGTGAAAATGACTGAAATCTTCAATTTGCTTGTTATCGGGTTTTCGATTTTTTGTTAAAAGATCTTTAACAATAAGCAAGTCCCCATAATCATTTTTGCCACACCATATGCAACATTGGGACTGCTTATGAGAGAAATGTGAACATGCAAGGCAGCTTGAATCATATTTGACTTTGAATGTATTATAATACTGTTGGATTTCATTCGTCTGGTAATGAGGGGGGCCTGCCAAAATCTCGCACAGGGCATCAAAAAACCATGCGAGGGCCCTGAAAGAACTTTACTACATAGATAAAGATAGACATAAACAAAATAGAGATAGCCAATATTCACATATTTAGCTACACCTAACGATACAAAGTGATCTACTTAGTCCATGTATATAGATATAACGTGATGTGATGTATGAATCCATACACAAGTTGGTCGAATACATAAATACATATAACACAAGAATAGATGTGCTAAATTCATGTTTGGATACTGTACACAAAATACGAGGATACACAGAATATAACATAAACATACAAAACACATCAGCAGAAAACATAGATATAGAAAACACAATAGAAGATAGACTAAATTCAAAAACATGAATGTAGAAAACATATATATAGAAAACACATTAGAAAATATAGAATAAATTCAAGTTTGGGTACACAAAAGAAAATATATAAATATCATAATAGCAGATGATCTAAATTCACGTTCAAATATACAGAGTTCATATTTATAAATGTTTATTGTTCTAGACGTTCGATGTACGTTTGTTTACGCCCACTGCTCTGCAGTTAACACGTTTGTAATAAATATTTCTTAAAAGTGTGTAATGATTATTTTATGTAAGCATTAGCATGATGTGTGGAGAGCGCGTATGTCACACTGACATGTGGGCAGATTCACAGTAAGGCCGTATACATGAATAATTTAAATGCACAAATTATGATCTTACTGTGACCGGGCATCAGCCGCGCCCTGTCCTGACAGAGCGGTCAAATTTAAATCAACATTTCGAGCAGCACAGATCTCTCATCTCGGTTGTCAGCCAGCTGTCCAAGCGAAGAAGACCCTCTGGCAAGATGTGGAAATTACTCCAGCTCGGTGAATATTGGTTCAATAATTATAAATTTAGTATCAAATTGTAGATCAGAATGTTTTCTACGATTTGAGATCAAATCGATAATTTTTGAACCAATATTGACCGAGCTTGAGTCATTTTCCCGTTGTGCTAGAGGGTCTTCTTTGCTTGGACAGACTATACTTACTTATGACAAGGCATCTTCTTGAATAAGTCGTTAACAGGCGGAGGAATAGACTGGCAGATAAAGGGAGGGACATATAGGGTGTTAGAAAGAGAGAGAGTGAGAGGTTGATGTAAAGAGGGTGTCAGAGTGTGTTAGAGAGAGAGAGAGAGAGAGAGAGAGAGAGAGAGATTGATTGATTGATTGATTATTTATTTGAAGTGATTAGAGAGAGTGGGAGAGAGAGTTTGAGACGGTGAGGGAAAGCATATAGTGTGGTAAATGGATTTTGATAGAGAATTGGAAGGGACACGGACACTTTTCTGTGACGAAGTAGGAAATAGAAGTGGGTAGAAGTAGGAGTAGAAGTTCGTAGAATAGGCCGGTATTGGCCGGGCTGGAGTAGTTTTACCGTCTTGCCGGGGTGTATTTTTTGCTTGGACGGACTGTGTAGTGGAGTGAATATGAAACTGGCAACCAGCTGGTAGGCCAAGGCCAATAGGGCTGTTGAGCCATTGACAAACAAAAATGTTCATTCATTTACAAGACAATTGATGCTTGTTTGATCAATTCAAGATTGAATGTAGCGTCTTTTTAATTATGTCCGTCTTGGGCTATGCATTCATCCAATCTTGCACTGAAATCACTTTTCCACTGGCGGCTCGTACCCACGAAACACCTGTTCGTGGGCATGAGTTTTAATGCTGTACAGTAAAAGATACGGGCATTTCACCTGTTTCGTGGGTACGAGCCGCCGGTGGGAAAAATAAAAACCCCGTATCGAAAAGACTGAAATGAGTTTGATGAGAAGAAAAAGAGAGGTGCGATAAAAAAAGAGAAACGTTTTCAAAGAAGAAGAACAACACAAGACTTTCGGAATACATTAGATTTGCATCTTGTCTGTTTGAGCAGTTGAAGTTGAAGCGTCAGTGTCATTCGATAAATCTTTTTTATGAAGCAGTTATGTCTGTCCTGTAGTACTGGTCTGGCAATACGAGTAAATAAAAATAAATAAATAAAAGCGTCTAGTGTACATCGCGCCTCTCAATGAGACTTCGCCCTCTATGGTATATTCTGTCCAAGCAAAGAAGACATTCTGGCAAGATGAGAAAATGTAACCAGCTCGGTGAATATTGATTCAAAAATTATTAATTTAGTCTCAAATTGTAGAGAAAATTTTTATCTACAATTTAAGAGAAAATTTATAATTGTTGAACCAATATTGATCGAGCTGGAGTCATTTTCCTATCTTGCCAGAATGTCTTCTTTGCTTGGACCGACTATAATGCGATCCTTACGCTAAATCATGGGGCCAAGTAGGCGAGACGACACATACATTTCGACTTTTTATTATTTGTGACGTACAATTTCGAAGTTATGAGTACTGTGCACATGTTTTTGAAAGAAGGTTTGTTTGAGAAGGTTGATGAAAGTTGTCGATGAATATGGATTGAATGATGATAAAGTGTGAGTCCAAATATCATTGTTATTGATGAATTATTGGATATTGCAATTCGAACTAAAACGTTATTGAGGTTCTTCTAAAACAAAACACATTCAAGAACAAAGCGCTTAGCTAGAATCATAGACTAACTATACATAACTAGATATAACTATATATAACTAGAATATTATATCTACGCTAGAATGCAAGAACCTATAGTTCTAATTTCTAATATAACTATATAATATTTCTAACTATATATTCTAATTTCAATTAACCAACTGCTGGATTATTATAATGAAAATATCATTGAATATCCAAATAGCATTTTGAATTATTATCTGTATGCATTTTAGTATTATCACTCCAACAAAGTTCGTGGAGTACTAAATAACGTAAGTGTATTATTTAAGTAAATGAAAACAAAGATTGTCAGATCCACAAAGTTTATTTAAAATACCATACTTGAGTTTGAATGCTAAGGGCATCTTGATCGGTGGAAAACTGAGGCTTTGAAAAATACAAGTTTGAATGGAACAAAGCCTCAGTTTTCCAACGATGATGATGCCCTGAGCATTGAAACTTAAGTGAGGTATTTTAAATAAACTTTGTAGATCTGACAACCTTTGTTTTCACTTACCTCAGTTACGGATAAGTTCCACATTATCTCTGATAAAAGTGTAAATTTTATTATAAGTGTATTATTTTGACTCCTTCATGTATAATTGTCCTTCTCCTGCTTTCCTACTTGCAAACAAATTATTATTAATTTAGCAAGTAGTATTTTTTTTGACTTATTATTATTGGAGATGATTTCTTTTGATTGTAAGCACTTTGTTTTCCTTCTCCTTTCCTATTATTCCTAAGGTTTATATCCTCCTTAAGTGTATTTTTTATGTCCTCTTTCCTTTTTGAATGTATTCTGAGTGATGAGTCAATATTAACTTCAAGCTCCAGTGTATTCAGTTCACGGTCCAATTTTCTTCCAAAATGAGAAAATTCAAGACAAATTACGAGATGATACACAAGTGATGATTATTTTATCACTATAATATTTATATTTATATTTTGAATGTTCAGCAATGATACAAGAACAGTAGAACCCATAACCTACACTGATTGGAGACACTGATTTTATTATTTCATTTGATGCAAAATTTTTTGTATATTCTCTTAGAAGAGGATTGTTGGATCATTTAAAATTCTCCGGCTACAAAATGCGTCGTCATGAATCATTTGCGTGTTTAATATCATGTAAGTAGTCTGTCAAAGCAAGAAGACCTTCCAGCAAGATGGGAAAATGATTCCAGCTTAGTCAATATTGGTTCAAAACGTTCAAGTTTGATCCTAAATTGTAGAGAAGAATGGTCTCCACAATTTGATACAGAATTTATAAGTTTTGAACCAATATTGACCAAGCTGGAGTCATTTTTCTACCTTGCCAGAATGTCTTATTTGCTTGGATAGACTACAGCACTGACGGTACTCTACCGATTATACAGGCAAACTTAATAATGATGATGACCCCTGGCCCTTAGTAACTTAGAAAAGATGGACGAAGGAATTCACCAGGCAGTGGTACAATATGTTATCTCTATTATTTCCAGTACCGTGCTACGCTGTGGTCTGTCCAAGCAAAGAAGACCCTCTAGCAAGATGGGAAAATGACTCCAGCTCGGTCAATATTGGTTCAAGAATCATTAATTGGATCGCGAAGTGAAGGAACAATTTGATCTACAATTTGAGATCAAATTGATAATTTTTGAACCAATATTGACGGAGCTGGAGTCATTTTCCATCTTGCCAGAGGGTCTTTTTGCTTGGACAGACTATACCTGATAGCATGGCATCGCTAATGCTATGATGTGAGTATTCCATTCAGCAATTATATTGCAAAGTGGTTAGCATGAAACGGGCAATTTGTTTTCTAATCATCGCCACCGTTCATGTTAGAAACTTTCCGCATGATTAATCGATGTGAAATATGCGCATTCCTTTGCAAAGAGAGGAGGAAAAAATAATTATGAGGAGGAGGTGGAGGTGGTGGAGGTGGAGGAGGAGGAGGGAGGAGGAGGAGGAGGAGGAGGAGGGAGGAGAGGAGGAGGAGGAGGAGGAGAGGAGAGGAGGATTAGGAGGAGGAGGAGAGGAGGAGGAGGAGGAGGATTAGGAGGAGGAGGATGAGGAGGAGGAGAGGAGGAGGAGAGGAGAAGAGAGGAGGAGGAGGAGGAGGAGGAGGAGGAGGAGGAGGAAGGAGGAGGAGGAAAGGGAGGAGAGAGGAGGAGGATGAGGAGGGAGGAAGGAGAGGAGGAGGAAAGGAGGAGGAGGAGGAGGAGAAGGAGGAGGAGGAAGCGGAGGAGGAGAATTAGGAGGAGAAGGAGAGGAGGAGGGAGGAGGAGGAGTGAGGAGAAGAGGAGGAGGAGGAGGAGGAGGAGGAGAAGGAGGAGGAGGAGGAAGGAGGAGAAAGAGGAGAGAAGAGGAGGAGGAGAGGAGGAGGAGGAGAAGAGGGAAGCAGGAGAATGACGAGGAGGAGTGAGGAGGAGGAGGAGGTGTATGGTGGTGATTATGATGAAGATAAGGAAGTGAAGTTGAAGAAGATGGATAGAACTCATCTAGTTATTGAAAGGGAAAAATCCAAACATAAAAAATTATGAAAATGGAGATGATGATTAAGATAGAGAGGAGAATAATAATTGAGAGTAAGAAATCTTTATAGAGAATATAAACATGAATTAAAATAAGAAAATGTAGATGATGATGGAAATAGAGAAAAATAATTGAAGTGGAAAATCTAGATAAAACAATATGCATCAAAAATTAAGAAATCAGTGAGAGGATCGGAAAGGAGAAAGTTCCTACAAAGGAATAGAGGAATGAAAAAAAAGAATATAGAGGAAAACTAAAAAATTCTAAAAAATTGAGAGAGAAATGGAAGAGAGAGGGGATCAAGAGAAATCGGATGAAGAGAGAAAGAGAGGGGAATTATAAGAAGAACTATATGGAGAATGAAACTGTGAAGAATATAATATTGAAAAACAGTGGATGTGTATAGAAAAAAATATGAATATTCGAATAATGGATGAGAAAGAAAGATGGGGAGGGATAGAAGAGGGAGAAATTGATTAAGGAACAGTTAAAAAGGGGGAAGAAGGAGAATAAAACAATACTTTTAATAAGAGAAATTTGTGAGAACAAAGGGTTAGGGGAGAAGTCAGATGGAATTAGAATAAATAAATATAGATGATATATCTAATGAAAAGATGAAGTTAAAAGCTTAATAGACATATTTTTCAATTAGTGAAAGTTTGTAAACGATAATTTAAAGTTTGAGAAAGTAATGAAAGTGAGAAGTAAGAAGAGTTTGGTAATAATTAGAACTAGAATTGCTGCCTACATTTTACCTGTGAGGGCGAAGTTGGGGCACAGCCGGCTCTCTCTCACACTTGACCCTCAGATTGATTGATTGATAATTCATTTGAAGTGCTAGGTCTAAAGAGACCCATTGCACAAAAAACAAGAAAAAATACAAAACAAGATAAATAATAAGTAGGTATTACATTATTAGAAATTATTTGATACATTATAAGATTAACAATAAAGTTTATTTTTTAATGTACTGTAATAATACATTTAAAGTTTATAATAAATTAATAAAGATGATAATAGAGTTGCTTAAGCTAAAATGAAAAGAGAAAAATGATGAACAAAAATGAAAAATGAATATGCTACGTAACAAATTAATAAACTTCAGAGAGAGAAATATGAAGGACAACTGGACACAAGGATAAAAAGTTAAGGAAGAACATTGATTTTCTAGACTGGGACAAGTAACATTGAAGAAGCAGCATAAGGAGGAATAAAGTCGAAGCATAAAATAGATAAAAGTGTTGAGCAGCTACTATTGCATAACTTTCGACATTGAGTATATACTATAGTCCGTCCAAGCAAAGAATGCCCTCGGGCAAGTTGGGAAAATGACTCCAGCTCAGTCAATATTGGTACAAAAATTATAAATCTAGTCTCAAATCGTAGAGTAGAATGTTTCCTACGATTTGAGATCGAATTGATAATTTTTGAACCAATATTGAGCGAGCTGAAGTCATTTTCCCATCTTGCCAGAGGGTCTTCTTTGCTTGAACAGACCATACCAAACACATTCCACCCTGATTGGAGCACGGTCAGTGCAGACCATGGCTGTGTGCATGGGGTCACACATTGTAAGCGATTTTAAATTGAGAAACGTACGTGACTGCGCAGAGATCTGCACCCGTGTTGACCCCAGCCTGCCAGCAAAGGTTAAATCTTGGCGCAAAACTGAACATCCACTGTTTATTAGCGCTATACATGACTAAGTAACGAACAAATTTGTAATACAGTAACCACTAGCGCCTTAAATTATCAGAATATTCACTATAAGCATAGAATAATATCCAAGATAAGCTTATTTCAAGCTGTAAATTGAGTGGATTTTGAATTGGTCGTTACAGTTTGATCTAAGCAGCTTGATTTTATTTGTGTTCAAACTTATTAATTTTTTGATTGAATTTCAATTTGTATTAGAAATAAAGTGGATTTAGACAACTTCTTAGTTCTTTCATTTTCGAACTTATAATTTTTCAACGAATATTGACCGAGCTGGTGTCATCCTCTAATCTTGCATGAATGTCTTTTTTGCTTGGACGGGCTATAATGGAAATTTGGAATTATAACGATAATCATATTACAATATAGGCCTAGTCTCTATCGTCTGTCCAAGCAAATAAGACATTCTGGCAAGATGGGAGAATGACTCTAGCTCGGTCAATATTAGTTCAAAAATTATGTATTTGGTCTTAAATTGTAGAGCAGAATGATTTCTACAATTTGAGACAAAATTTTCAAACGAGTATTGATCGAACTAGATTAATTTTTCCATTCTGCAAGAATGTCTTCATTGCTTGGAAAAACTACAAGTACCGTAGCACCATAAATATATTATCAGAATATTGACTAAAGGTAATGGAAGGTCAAATTAGCATGAATGTACAGCTGAGCCACGAAGTTAGGCGGTTGGCCTGTTCTACATCTAATTAATATGTAATCAATAATTCTTAATTTTAATTTGTGGGGCAATTGTGATTTTTTATTGTTAAGAAATAATAACTCTGTGGAAAATAATGAGAAGAATGAAAAAAACAAAAATAGGATGAAAACTAGAATAGAAAAGGTCTCAACTGGAAGAAAATACAAATAGGATTTGTAATGCATTTGTAATTTAGTTATTATTCATCAGGGATAGCAAACGTTTGAAATTTTTATGATTTTATAAATTCAATTTCAATACTGAGCGATCTCTTCGGTTCAGCCAACAAAATTTCCAAAATTTTTCTCATATTTTTATTTTGTTTTGTTCATAATAGTTATCACGGACAATTATATATTTTTATCATTTTATAATCATTCTAGAATACATTTTGAATAAACTAGAATAAATACAATCTTTAATGTATTCTAGTATCCGTGATAATAACGCTAAATTCTTTCTTTCGTCGCTCAACGCTCCCTAGCGTACGCAAGCCACAACTACATTAAGCTTTTTTCTTCTTGAAAATATCATACCATACCCACATTCAATGGGGTATTTTGTTCTTATTATCGTATAATTCCACTATTGTTCCATGGAGAAACATGCACCAGTCAGTAACAATCGTTCAATAACAATTGAAGTCAAACTAGCATTGAATTTTTCGAAAATAATCCAAGATTAAACTGTTAACTCTTGCTTCCAATAGAGATGTTGAAGACTTGATAATCTGAGTATGGTTCCCCAAATTTAATTGCTTAAAACTTAGTTAAACAACCACGCTATTTTTGGAGAGTCAAATTCATTGACTCATAAATATAACGAAATTATAATTAGACTTTCATTGGGGGGAATGAGGAGTGTAGTTATATTGTCTGTAAAAGCAAGGAAGACATTCTGGCAAATTGGAAAAATGACTGTAGCTAAATCAATATCAGTTCAAAATTCATAAATTTGGTCTCAAATTGTAGATTAGAATGTTCTCTTCGATTTGAGGTCAAATTTATAATTTTTGAACGTATATTGATCGAGCAAGAGTCATTTTTCTATCTTGCTAGAATGTCTTCTTTGATTAGACAGACTATGTATGTATACGCGTACAACTTTAAATTATACATTCGAAAATTAAAATTGATTATAATTAATTAAATTATACAATTATACACTTTAAAGTTTCATTCGAAAGGCACATTTGTATTGTATTTTATCTGGTGCTGAAACTTGAGGGGGTGACTAGACTAGGTTAAAGTTAAAACTAGGTTAGCGTAAAACTTTTTTTATTTTATTCTCAGCTGTGTCTGGACAATCGGAGAGCTGTCCAGATGAGAACTTTGGAAGGAGAGCGCTCCCAGCTAAATGCTAATTCGCTCTCGAAGACAGCTTCAGACTGTCCTGACAGAGCTGAGAATTGATAATAGTCATTCGCCTACCCCTCAACTTTGCGGCGTCAGCTACAATTTTCAAGACTCATGCTTCCAGGCTATTTATACTGAATTATCGAATTATTGACAATAGCTTTCAAAAGCCCAGATTGCACTAGTGCGGTATGAAACCATACTAACTAGAATATAATATTTTGTTTAGATTAAGCCTATACTAGCGCAATATATTTTCTATACTTTATGTATATTTAGTCTGTCCAAGCGAAGAAGACATTCTGGCGAGACGGGAAAATGACTCCAGGTCGGTCAATATTGTTTCAAAAATTTCAAATTTGGTCTCGAATTGTAGGAAACATTCTGATCTACAATTTCAAATCAAATTTATAATTTTTGAAACAATATCGACCGAGCTGGAGTCACTTTTCTACCTTGCCAGAATGCCTTCTTTGCTTGGACAGACTTTAGAATTTTGTGTAGATTATATTCTAGCGCAATATATTGTCAATATCAGATGCATACCAGAATATTCACCAAGGATTACACTCGGGTGGTATATTATCAGATATATCGACTAATTTATCGACTTTACAGATACATCGACTACTTTATCGACTTTACAGATATATCGACTAACTGCAGATTTCTACGTGTGTGATCGTACCATACCAGTTGAACATGTAGGAGTTTACGCTCCATTGCCCCCGTGTTCAAATACGTAACCAGTAACCAATTAAAATAAGAGAAATTATGGTGGAGCTTGTTGGAATGGGGTTATGGAAAGTTATATTACAGGGTAGGTGGAAAGTTTGGAAACGGCTTGATATTCATTTCACAAATAACTATTTATTTATAATCTTCTTCTTCCTCCTTATCTTCTTTTTTTCATCCATATTCTCCATATCTCAATTTTCTCACTTATTTAATCTCACACCTCATTCACAATAACTTAAGACAAAGAACAATACGACAAAGTCCCGACAAAAAAAATTGCAGAAATATACGCTCACATACACATTGCCATGATATCTATACATATATATCACATATATATCTGTATATATACAGGGTGTTTCAGGAGGAATGTGTGATATTTCTCAGGCTGATTCCTTACACCAAGTAGACAAAAAAGTTCCATTGGACCAACCCCCAAAAACGCTTTGTTACCGAGATAACAATGGCGGAAAATTGAGATTTTTCAAAAAAGATTAATTTTTCTAAATTTTTAGAGGCTTTAGTAAGGTTCTAAAATAGTCAAATCCTATGTAAAATTAGCTGAGGAATCCAATGAAACCAGTTTCAAGTTTGTAACTTCAACGGTTATTGAGATAATTGGAAAAATATGCTAAAAAACGCAATTTTTCAACAATAAGGGCTATAACTGGATAAGGAATCATAAAATTGTATTTTTTATTAATGGAAGTTGAAGAGAGTCGGATTCTCAAGAAAAAGTTGAATGGCGGCGATTGTGTAAATCTTACCGAAATCTCAGAAATAGCGATCAAAAATCGCAAAATTGCTGTTAAACACAAATTTTCCACTTTTGTCAATTTTGCGATTTTTGATTGCCAATTTTGCGATTTTTGATCGCTATTTCTTCAGAATTTTCAACTTCCATTAATAATACAATTTTATGATTCCTTATCCAGTTATAACCCTTATTGTTGAAAAATGGCGTTTTTAGCTTTTTCTCAATAACCGTTAAAGTTACAAACTTGGAACTGGTTTCATTGAATTCCTCAGCTTATTTTTCATAGGAATTGATTATTTTAGAACCTCACTAAAGCCGCTAAAAAATTAGAAAAATTAATATATTTTGAAAAATCTCAATTTTCCGCCATTGTTATCTCGGTAACAAAGCGTTTTTGGGGGCTGGTCCAATGGAACTTTTTCGTCTACTTGGTGTAAGGAATCAGCCTGAGAAGTATTGCACATTCCTCCTGAAACACCCTGTATACACATTGATATCTTGAGTCGTGAATTGGTGACGGTTTATCATTTATCATATATTCAATCAATAAATTAAAAAAATACAAAGGTTAGTACAACAGGCATAATGTCAAAACTGTTCCTAAACCAATTTAAAATAAATAAAAAAGTCCGAATTAAGGTTATGTCATGTAGTGAATTTTCAAACTTATTTTTACCACCGAAATAGAAGACAAACAATTTCAAATTTAGAAAAAGGTTACATCAAAGTTTCGATAAAAAACACCAAATAAATAATTCGATAACTTTTAACCATGACCACTTAACATTTACAAGTGCGCATAAGTTAAAAGTTTTTTATAATAATTATTGTTTGGTCTATGGTATTATTGTCACAACTTTTTTTTTTTACTTGTGTTGTTTTGGGTTAAATAAAATAATTGAATTGAATTGAATTTTCTCAAGTTATCATGAATAGGGTACAGTCTACAAGTTTTACTTTATATTATATGCAATAATCTAAATTTTGATGATTTAGCCTAGAATAATTCGATCATGTTCTGTGTTGTTCAACACCTAATGCTAAACTCTTTCATTTTGATAGATAAAATGAAAAAATCAAATACCCTTTTTTAAAACTTTAAAAGTATTATTTTTTACGGACATGTTTCGAGCTCAAGCCCATTTTCAATGTGACTAGAATAATACTCTATTAATTACTTTCATTAATTAATTTTATCTATCTATCAACAGCTCTAAGTTTAAAGTTCAATTCTCTATCATTTTGTAAAATTTTTGTCCAATAGGTCGTAGACCTAGTGCAACAACCCATCATCAATCAATCTTCTTTTTTTGTCACGGGTCCTCTTTGTCTACTCCTCCACAAACTATTTTTCCCCTTCTCAATGGCTGACGCCAGAAATTTAGGCGGTTTCGTCTGTTCCTTGTGCGCCCCTACAGCTGATCTTTCCAATCAAAATTGTCATTTACCTATTCCTGGATGATGTTTTTGAGATCAAAAGAGACAATAGATGCATTTCATCAATTATTAGTAGGTTACACCTGAAAGGTATACGACATACGAAACCGCCTAACCTCTCTTTCAAACCTCCTCTCCACTACATGATATACGCGCCCAGTAGACTCCAGCGCCCGGCCGCCCGGAGGCTCTTCACGTTTTACCACTGTGTGGCACCATAGCCTCTCACTGCAGGAGGTCGCTCCCAGTTCAGTATTATACTTCAATAGTTATAGTCTGTCCAAGCAAAGAAGACCCTTTGGCAAGATTGAAGAATGAATCAAGCTCGGTCAATATTGGTACAGAAATTATCAATTTGATCTCAAATTGTAGGAAACAATTAGATCTACTATTGAGACCACATTTATAAATCTTGAACAAATATTGACCAAGCTGGAGTTGTTTTCCCATCTTGCCAGAAGAGGCTCTTCTTTGCTTGGACACACTATACCACTTCCATACCACCATAACATTTTTAAGATTGGGAATACAAAGTACTTATATTCGGAAGTTACATCTCATCAACAATATAACTGCAGCTTGGTAGAATCCGAATACTACTTTCTATAGAGTTAAATATAATGCAACTGATGTAAGTTCCTACTTGGTGTAATAAGTATAAGATGGGGGCTACAATACGTTACAAGTTGGATGTTACATTGAATAGGATACAATATTCATGCTCCATGTCTGTCCAAGCAAAGAAGACCCTCTGGCAATATGGGAAAATGACTCAAGCTCGGTCAATATTGGTTCAAAAATCATCAATTTGATTTCAAAATGTAGGAAACAATTTGTTCTTGTATTGAGACCGAATTTATAATTTTTGAACAGATATTGATCAAGCTGGAGTCATTTTTCCATCTTGCCAGAGGGTCTTCTTTGCTTGTACAGACTATATTTGAGAGTCGAGCCATTTAATTATTACAGCCGCGGTTGCAATGAAAATTCAATTGCTCTGCACTGATAGGCAATTTGCATGGCAAGTACGGGATAAGTTGTAAGCTACTGACTTGGTAGGTGAATGGGTTCAGTTGGTCAGCAGGAGTTGACGCCAAAAAGTTGGGCGGTTTCGTCTGTTTGTTGTACGAGATGTAACCTAGCAACAGCTTATGTAAAATACCTATTGACTCTCTCACCTGAGTATAATAGATAAATGACAACTCTAATTATTGACAAAATGAGAGAAAAAGAGTTTGGTATAGAATTTCTGTCATACTCATGAGTAAGAAAGAAGACAAGATTTGGAGAAAAATGCAATAAACTTATTCTTATGAATTGAGAAAGAATGTTGGGGAATATTACAAGAGATTAATGATAATGGGAATTAAGAATATTGCTAGTAAAGTGAATACATCACATTTCAAGAAATTCAATGAAATGAAATAGTTGAAAGGAATGAGGAATGAAGAAATTAGTTAACAAAGAAAGCAGAAGGAAAACCAATTCTAGTGAAGCTATCGTCAAAACGTTAGGTGATTTCCTAGCTGACGTACAGGCCTATGATAGGAATAATTTAAAAAATATTATCTCTTGATTTCATGACATTTTAAATGACAACTCTAATATTGACAACATCAGCTGTTGGAGCGTACTAGAATCATTTTGGTATAAGTTTTATGCCGGGTTTTTCCAAACGCACTCAAAGTTGAGGGACCCTCAAATTTTGATGAACAGCTGACATTTTCTATAAGTATAGAAAGTGTAGTAAACTTGAGGGTCCCTCAAATTTAAGTGTGCTTGGAAAAACCGGGCATTAATCTTCTGCACTTTCTTCAAATTTAATAGAGCAGAAAATTTTTTCTTGTCCTGAGATGAATTAGGTTTATGATAATATTGATTTAATCTTCGCTATTCTACGCTCTGTGAAACTCTCTCTTTTGATAAATTTTTGTGTAAGAGAGAAGAGAGAATACCACATTATCCCCTCCATAACTACTCAACACTTACACTTACACTTACACTTACACTTACACTTACACTTACACTTACACTTACAAAAGTGTAATAAAGAAGAGGTGATTTGAAGGAAGAAGTAATAAAACATTTTCAATGAGTCGAGGAAGAATGAAAAGGGAATAAGGAAGATCAAGAAATCTAAGAAGTTAGAGGTTGATTCAAGATTTTAGAATAGATTGGAGGAATGAGGAAAGGAGAACAGTTAACAAGATGAAGAAAAAGACGAATTCAAGTGGAATAGAGAATGACCGATAACAAGAAGATTACAAGTCAAGGAAAAGGATTAAAAGGATTAAGGATAAGGAAAGGAAAAGGATAAAAGGATTCCAAGTCAGCCCCCAGTAGACGCAAACCCAGTTGCATAATATTATTGTTCTCGCTTCCATTAGGTTTCGTTCAGCACAAGACAGCCTGGGGCAGATTTGTCACTCGAGACCACATAATTCGCATAATAGGCAACATTATAATACACATTCAATACGTATTCGGTGGTCGCTGTTGACCACAACCTCAGCTGCAAGCGTAGGCGTAACCGACCTTTCTCTTCAATTGATGTAACTTGCCGCTTCAATTGCATTGTAACCTCTATTTTATACGTGTTAGGTCGAGTTGAAAGTTACATAAAGCTGAGGAAATACCATTAACAACACTAGTAGGCATGTGCTTGGAAACTCGATCTAGGGATACTTGTTTTACAGTTGCAATAACAATTTATTTATTTCATTCTTTTAGAGGTGATGGCAAAAAGTAAGGCGGTTTCATTTGCTCTTCGTGCGCTCCAACAGCTGATGTTATCAATAGGAGTAGTTCAGGCCCAAGGTTAGTATAGGTTACTATACAGGGTGTTCCAGGAGGATTGTGCAATACTTCTCAGGCTGATTCCTTACACCAAGTAGACAAAAAAGTTCCATGGGACCAACCCCCAAAAACGCTTTGTTACCGAGATGGCGGAAAATTGAAATTTTTCAAAATATATTAATTTTTCTAATTTTTTAGAGGCTTCATTGAGGTTCTAATATGATCAAACCCTATGTAAAATTAGCTGAGAAATCCAATGAAACCAGTCCCAAGTTTGTAACTTCAACGGTTATTGAGATAATTGGAAAAATATGCTAAAAAACGCCATTTTTCAACAATAAGGGTTATAACTGGATAAGGAATCATAAATTTGTATTTTTTAATTAATGAAAATTGAAGAGAGTCGGATTCTGAAGAAAAAGTTAAATGGCAGCGATTGTGTAAATCTTACCCAAATCTCAGAAATAGCGATCAAAAATCGCAAAATTCGACAAAACAGCACAAGTGATAAATTTGTATTTAGTAGCGATTTTGCGATTTTAGATTGCTATTTCTGAGATTTGGGTAAGATTTACACAATCGCTGCCTTTCAACTTTTTCTTTAGAATCCGACTTTCTTCATCTTCCATTAATGAAAAATACAAATTTATGATTCCTTATCCAGTTATAACCCTTATTGTTGAAAAATGGCGTTTTTAGCATATTTTTCCAATTATCTCAATAACCGTTGAAGTTACAAACTTGGAACTGGTTTCATTGAATTCCTCAGCTAATTTTACATAGGAATTGATTATTTTAGAACCTCAGTAAAACCTCTAAAAAATTAGAAAAATAAATATTTTTTGAAAAATCTCAATTTTCCGCCATTGTTATCTCGGTAACAAAGCGTTTTTGGGGGTTGATCCCATGGAACTTTTTTGTCTACTTGGTGTAAGGAATCAGCCTGAGAAGTATTGCACATTCCTCCTGAAACACCCTGTATATGAACAAAGTTACTATATATGAACCTTGGTTCAGGCCTAGTAGATGATGTTTTTCAAATCAAAAGAGACAATAGATACGTCACATCAAGTAAAAGAGACAGACGAAACTGCCTCACTTGTTGGCGTCAACTACTTCCAGATTAGTAGTTTGAAATAAATAAATATAAATAAAATAATATAAATATAATTTAGTAGTTTGAAATGATTGGCATAGGATGCTTACATAGTCTGTCCAAACAAAGAAGAGCCTCTGGCAAGATGAGAAAATGACTTCAGCTCGGTCAATATTGGTTCAAAAACCATTGATTTGGTATCAATTGCAGGAAACATTCGGATCTACAATTTGAGACCAAATATATAATCTTTGAACCAATATTGACCGAGCTGAAGTCATTTTCTCATCTTACCAGAATCTCTTCTTTGCTTGGACAGACTATAAGGTTTTAGAGGGAGGATGTGAGAGAAAATATAATAGAATAGTTGCCTTCATTTTCACCTGGGAGGGCGAAGTTAGGGCTTACCGGTCCTCTCTTACTTTCATTTTTTCATTATACCAATAAACAACTCACTGTATTCTATATATAATATATAATACTGAGATTTGTTTAAATCTGAAACACTGAAGTGCACAATCTAAAAGATGAACTGATGAATAATTTCGTTTCTAAATTAACTTTTCTCAATTTTCTGTTTTAAAGAATATAAATGTACAGACTTTGATGAACATTAACTTCAACCTAAATAGTCTAAGGCGGGTATTACACAATCTAATAGTTCTCTTGAACTGATGAATAATTTCGTTTCCTAAATTAACTTTTCTCAATTTTCTGTTTCTAAAGAATATAAACGTACAGATTTCAATGACCATTAACTTCAACCTAAATAACCCAAGATTGATGAGAGAAATTCTAATATCATCTTGATATAAATTTAGAAATTGAACGCAGAGTTGCACATGAAAAAAGTGAAATTGTTAGAAAAATCCGTTATCATCAGCTTAATATCAATAATTATAAATCTAACGTAGTGTTGAATTTGAAAGGAAGCTAATATTTTGATCATTATGATGTAATGTAATACACTGTACTTCAATGTACTGTAATCTATATCTATAAAAGCGAAATGGCACTGACTGACTGACTGATTCATTCATTCATTCATCACCAGAACTAAAAATCCACTGAACCGAATGCGTTCAAATTTGGCAGGCATGTTCAGTTGGACGTTTAGACGCGCGCTAAGAACGGATTTCAGAAGCTTTCCAGGGATACGTTTTTATATTAAAAAAAAGGTTTTTTTAATGAATAAATGAATTTTATTTCCTCTGTGAAAAAACATCAAGAAAAACAAAATTACAAAGACTTGGAAATCGACTGATCACTTCTCCCAGTAAATGTGATCAGTATAAACATAAACGAGAAATAAAATTGAAAATAAAATAAGATATATGAGTCTAGTCTAGCAAATACATGATTATTACACAGTAATATAGTTTTCTATAGTTTTTCAGCGTTTTCTCAATTTTTCGAGAACCAATCGGTAGAAAATGTTGATATTTGGTGGGCAGGTTCAGATAAGGTCTAGAAATGTTCAGTTGAAATATTTTTGAATTCCGTTCAAGATTACGCCACTTAACAGTATTTTTTAAATAGTAGATGTATTGCGGGTTGCATATCTTCCGCCTTCATACGACTAATTATTACTGTAAATTCAATGGTACAGCGAGATTATAGGTAAACTTATTTGGAATATATTGAATCAAGTTTCAAACTATGTCCGATATACTTCCCAAAGTTACGCTCAATATTAGCGTTTTACTATTATTCGGAATTTGAGGAGCTTTTCTTGGATTTTTCGAGAATAAATAGGTAGAAAATGTTGAAATTTGATAAACAGGTCCAGATTAGGTCTAGAAAAGCTGTGTTCAATGAATTTTGAATCCCTTCTGAGTCGAATTTGCAGGCGAGCGAAGCGAGCTTGTTTGTCTTAGCTTACACCGACAGAGGTTATGCAGGCGAGCGAAGCGAGCTTGTTTGACTCACTGACACTGCTGACACTCTCGGGGGTCCAGGGGGCGGAACCCCCTGGCTAGGCGGAGAAGGCGAGCGAAGCGAGCCTGCCGGCTAGTACTAGTATATAATGTACTAGTACATATACTGTATACTAGAACTATCTTACTGTAATGAAGAATAATGATTAAAAAAAGTATTCATCAGAGATGAAGAGGTAGACTACAAAAAAAATCACAGTGGAAATTAGCTACGCATCTAAATATTGCTCTATAAATAGGAGTAGTTTTTTGTCCAAATTTGTGTAATTCCGTGAGAAACCCAAGGAGAGGTCAAGTGAAAGAAGGCAAGCAATCCCACAAGAAGCCAATGCAATCTTCCACAATAATCTATATAACTTCCTAATTAGAGTTTAACGTATCAAATAGGACGATACAATGAATCCCAATTCGGAAGTTACACCAAATTCAATGTATTATAGGCATTCTTTGTCGGATGTTTATCTCGGAAGTCGAACACTGATCTTCCCAAGATAAAGTTTGCGTTAGTTGAGAAGATCCGCCGTTACAATGTAAAGTATATTTGAAGGCGTGTCTTCTCATCACACGCGAACTGAAGCCGCCTGGAGAATTCCAGTACGGTGTGAACCAGCTACTGTTTGGAGAAGAATGTTTTTGGAGAGACCGCCACACTTTTTGGAGACATACATTTCCATAAAGAAGGCATTGCAGTCGAATTCATTGCTTGCTTGCTCTTTTACAATTACGCACTTTCAAGTCGATAAATTTTTTCACAATTGCTTCGGATACCGCTGTTTGATTGTTTTGTTTGATCGTTTAGTTTTATTTGATCGTTTCGTTTTATTTGACTGTTTTTTGTTCTGTTTGATTGTTTTGTTCCGTTTCAATCTTTGATTGTTATTGCACTGTCAAATGAAGTGTGCAACAGAGTGGCCGTAAATACCCGTTGAATTATCCTGCCTCAAGTTGAGAATTTGGCATGGGCACTGTCTTCTTCTCGTGTTCCTTGTATCTATAGATTAGTGTAGTCTGAAATTTAGATTTCACTGAATTAGACTAATTTTGACTACCTTTCAGATTAGCATGGTCTGAAATTGGCATAGGATGCTTATAGTCAGGATGAATTTTATAGCCTAATTGTTGAACAGTTGTGAAAGTGATATTGTAGTAGTTATTCAGAGAGTAGGGTTTACCAGAGATTGATTATAGTGTAGCAGCGGGAATCAGTATCTCTATCTCCAATAAAATGTGTGGCTTGACAGATATTCTGTCTTCCGTCGTAAAAAAGTAACTGGTTGAAGATTATTTTGATTTGAATTTGAACAAATAAATAATTTTTTATTATGGACTGCAGCCGAATTCAACTTTGAATAATATAAGCTGTGCGTATATAATAATAAAAATATTGTACTCAGTGTATTCCACAGAAATGTGCGACAAACTCTTGGAACTTGAAACATTTATTTGAGTCGCATTGTTTTTTGTTGGGTCGAACTGTTCCTCAGCAATTATATGAATTAATTATGAAAATATAACTATATCAGCTTTCAATCAGGTTCAATTTCTTCTTCAGGTTTGAGGTAGATCTCTTTTATCACTGGCAGCTCGTGCCCACGAAACAGGTGAAGTGCTGTATAGTGAAAGATACAAGCACTTCACCTGTTTCGTGGGAACAAGCCGCCAGTGCCTTTCATTGCCAGAGGTATAAAGTGCCAGGATATTTTTCACTTTTGGATGCCTAAAGTGCCAGGCCTTATTAGTACAATTCGTAGTAGTTTCTTGAAATAATAATGAATTTGACTAAGAAACTTCAATTTTCGCTTATATTGTTGAAAACTATAGACTTTTTCAATTGAAGAATCTAGCCACATAAAATGAAAAAAACTATTAATATAAGTGAAAAACTCTCACCCACAGATTTGAATAATCTAAACCAATTTTGGATAATATATTTTTGATCTTTTAAAAATAATTATATAAGATTATATATAAATATAAAAAGATTATATTTTTGATCTTTTTGAAATATCAATTGATATTTTTTGTCTACGAATATCCGACGCATGTATGATTGGAACAAAGGAAGCATCTAGAAAGCGGACGAGTGACGATAATCGGTCGGAGTTTGGAACTGCTGAGTGAAACTGACCGGATAGGATAGGCGAATAGAAAAAACAAGGAGTGCAGATCAGCTGAGCAGCTAACCTCTGGCCTGCCTGCCCGACCAGTTCACTTTCTATTTGCTAACATTAGTTTAATAATGCGAGCTCGGCCAGCTTAGATTGCTAGGCTATGTATACCGTACGCCAACAGCACTCTGATAATTCATTAGGTCGCTCGTTACATACGACTACGAGAGAAGAAAGAGAAGAAAGAAAGAAAGAGAAAAAGAGAAGGAGAAAGAGAAGAAAGAGAAGAAAGAGAAGGAAAAGAAGAAAGAGGAGAAAGAGAAGAAAAGAAGAAACAAGAAAGAGAAGAAAAGAAGAGAAGAAAGAGAAGAGAGAGGAAAGAGAAGGAAAAGAAGAAAGAGAAGAAGAGAAGAAAGAGAAAGAAAGAGAAGAAAAAGAAAGAGAAGAGAAAGAAAGAGAAGAAAGAGAAGGAAAGAAGAAAGAAGAAAGAGAAGAAAGAGAAGAAAGAGAAGAAAGAGAAGAAAGAGAAGAAAGAGAAGAAAGAGAAGAAAGAGAAGAAAGAGAAGAAAGAGAAGAAAGAGAAGAAAGAGAAGAAAGAGAAGAAAGAGAGAAAGAGAAGAAAGAGAAAAAGAGAAGAAAGAGAAAAAGAGAGAAAGAGAGAGAAAGAAAGAGAAAGAGAAGAAGAGAAGAAAGAGAAGAAAGAGAAGAAGAGAAGAAGAGAGGAAAGAGAAGAAAGAGAAGGAAAAGAAGAAAGAGAGAGGAAGAGAAGAAAGAGAAGAAAGAGAAGAAAGAGAGAAAAGAGAAGAAAGAGAAGAAAGAGAAGAAAGAGAAGAAAGAGAAGAAAGAGAAGAAAGAGAAGAAAGAGAAAGAAAGAGAAGAAAGAGAAGAAAGAGAAGAAAGAGAAGAAAGAGAAAGAGAAGAGAAAGAAAGAGAAGAAAGAGAAGAAAGAGAAGAAAGAGAAGAAAGAGAAGAAGAGAAGAAGAAAAGAAGAAGAGAAGAAAGAGAAGAAAGAGAAGAAAGAGAAGAAAGAGAAGAAAGAGAAGAAAGAGAAGAAAGAGAAGAAAGAGAAGAAAGAGAAGAGAGAGAAGAAAGAGAAGAAAGAGAAGAAAGAGAAGAAAGAGAAGAAAGAGAAGAAAGAAGAAAGAAAGAGAAGGAAGAAGAAAGAGAAGAAGAGAGAAGAAAGAGAAGAAAGAGAAGAAAGAGAAGAAAGAGAAGAAAGAGAAGAAAGAGAAGAAAGAGAAGAAAGAGAAAGAGACGAAAGAGAAGAAAGAGAAGGAAAAGAAGAAAGAGAAGAAAGAGAAGAAAGAGAAGAAAGAGAAGAAAGAGAAGAAAGAGAAGAAAGAGAAGAAAGAGAAGAAAGAGAAGAAAGAGAAGAAAGAGAAGAAAGAGAAGAAAGAGAAGAAAGAGAAGAAAGAGAAGAAAGAGAAGAAAGAGAAGAAAGAGAAGAAAGAGAAGAAAGAGAAGAAAGAGAAGAGAAGGAAAGAAAGAAAGAGAAGGAAAGAAGAAAGAGAAGAAAGAAGAAAGAAAAGAAAGAGAAGAAAGAGAAGAAAGAGAAGAAAGAGAAGAAAAGAAAAAGAAGAAAGAAAAGAGAAAGAAAGAGAAGAAAGAGAAGAAAGAGGAGAAAGAGAAGAAAGAGAAGATGGAGAAGCAAGAGAGAAAGAGGAAGAAGGAGCTATAGTAAAAAGGAAATATTGAGATTAGAATGTGGAGAAGTAATGAGACAGAGAACAAAAAAATTTGGAAAAGTATGATTCCAATGAGAAAGAATGACCAAGGATTTAAAATGTATGAACTGAATAGTACAAATGTAATAGGGTGTTTAAAGAAGGATCTGTAGAAAGTATTGGAAGGATACTATTATAGTCTGTCCATGCAAAGAAGACATTCTGGCAATATAGGAGAATGACTTCAGCTCAGTCAATATTGGTTCAAAAATTACTAATTTTTCTCAAATTGTAGGAAACCTTCTCATCTACAATTTGAGTCCAAAGTTATAATTTTTAAACTAATATTGACCGAGCTGGAGTCATTTTCCAATGTTGCTATAATGTTTTCTTTGCTACTACAGACTATAGAGACTGTATAATGAGACTTTAGTACAGGCTATACCAAAATAAGTGTAATCAATAACCCAAAATGAATAACACTATCGAATGTATAGATGTTGCCAAAAACATATTCTGAAATGAAATGAAAATATTCTTTATTAGGCGGAGTTAGGACTAGCAAGTCCTTTCTGCCACTCAACCTTAAAGATAGGCGGTTTCTAAGCTGCATCCAATGTCTCCTTCGCTTTCAAAACATCGTCTATAGTCGGCGCAATCTAAGTTGACGAGAACCCCATCCACCCGAGAAATAGCTACGTTGTCATTTTGCGTGAAATGAAACTTCTCCTAACGCAAACACATTCAACTGAATGTTAAAAGTGACAGCGTAGCTTCGGAAAAATCACGCGGTGTTGTAAAACTCACTATTTTTATGATAAACCAGCTGCTCGCAGCTCAAATATACAAGTCGATTAGCTTCAATAACTCCAATCTTCAACATACAATAATTCATGCATATACCGCTCTCCTTACTTTGAAACTCTTGAGAGGCCAAATTACGATTTTCCGACTATTTTCGACATTAAAAAAAATAATTTCAATTGTTTTTGAACAACTTTCTCGCTTTCACCACCCACTTATCTTCTCAAACAAAAAAGTTTCTACATCATCGAAAATTTCATGTTTTCTGATGGAGTTGACTCGACATTGAAAAACGTATTCATTAATTGAAACATAATTATTGGTCGGATATAGAAAATTCAGAAACCATTAGAAAGCTCGAATTCTCCTTGTCATTTTGGTATAAGAAACTTTATTTTTACTACAACCCATGATTGTGAGAGAAGTGATATACAAAAAAAGTAATATTTTCGCGATTTTTCAATTTTTTCAAAAAAATCAAATTTCCTTTGAATCCTTCTACCCAGGAACTTTTTTAATACTACTGGCATATCAAGGATAAAATTCTGCGTCTAGATATGGAGTTCAATCGCGAATTTGAAGATGTTCCAATTTTACACAATCTGGCAACGTAGCTATTTCTCGGGTGGAGGGGGTTTTCAACAACTTAGATTGCGCCTATGTTATGACTATAGGCATAAGTAATTGACAACATCAGCTGTTTGAGCGCACAAGGAGCAGGTGAAACCGCTTAACATTTTGCCGTCAGCTATAGATAGCGATCGAAATTCCTGAAATTTTGCTGGAATAAAATTAATCAAAGCGGGAAAATATGGCATACAGAAAAAATCAAATTTTCATAAGAAGTGGGAAATGTATAAAAAATCAATATTATTTGAATAGCCTATGTAATACCCCAAGGCATACGTAAGGGGCAGAGATAAAAAAGAAGAAGAAGAAGCCTATGTAAAATGGAAGGAAAAAGCGTAGAATAGGTAGAAATTGAAAAAGAACGGACAATAAATGAAAACACTACAGATAAGAGAATTAAGAAGAACATGAATCATGAGATGATAATATTATTATTATAGGCAATAGAGAAATCAAATCATGGATAGGACAGGAGCATCTTCTGGTCCTGGCAATGACTTTTATGTCTCTTTCTCTCATTATCTCACTCTCTCAGCCAATCATTTTACTTCTCTCTAAATTATTTCATCCGCTCTCTATTGAAGTAGTAGACGCATGTGTCAGTCAGCTCTTGATTCCATCCACTAATGAATTATTAATGTACCTACATTAGGAGCCGCATACACACATTTTGTATGATTTGGCAAGAGACCCACAAATACATAGATATAGTGAAAGCATGTTACACTCGAAAATATAGGTATAAATTATTTATAGTTTGGCAAGAGACCCAGAAATAAATAGATATAGTGGAAGCATGTTACACTCGAAAATATAGTTATAAATGATAAATATTTTAGCAAGATATCCAGTTATACACAGATATAGTGGAGGCATATTACACTCGAAAATATAGTTACAAATGTTGTATAGTTTGGTAAGAGACCCAGAAATAAATAGATATAGTGAAAGCATGTTACACTTGAAAATATAGTTATAGATATAGATTCTTCCACAGCCATCATTATTAATGATGACCGTCGAGTCATTTGAAAGAGATCTCGGTTTCAATTTTATCAGTGCATTAATCGAAATTTTATTGACGTCTCACCTCAGCTATACTCTGTCCAAGCAAAGAAGAGCCTCTTGCAAGATGAGAAAATGACTACAGCTCGATCAATATTGGTTCAAAAATTATTGATTTGGTCTCAATCGTAGAAAACATTCTGTTCTACAATTTGAGAACAAATCAATAATTTTTGTACTAATATTGACGAGTTGGAGTCATTTTCTCATCTTGCCAGAGGCTCTTCTTTGCTTGGACAGACTGTATGTTATTGGAGTGGTATTTGAAGAGTTTTCATCTGAGATTGCTCCAGTTGATGTGAGTATAGTGTTGAGATTGCTCCATTTTAGGTAGGAGATGATATTAGTAATCTTCTGGTAATGTCATGGTGCAAGTTGCAAGATCATTTCGTTCCTAAACTGATAACTACTTCAAAGAACAAATACTTTCAAGGCACCAGTGAATAGCTGACGGCAAAAAGTTATGCGTCATTTTAGAATCATCTTTCTTATATTATTTTCAATATCTATATCATTTATCATCTTTCTTTATCTATATCTATATAAGCGAAATGGCACTGACTGATTCATTCATCACCAGAACTAAAAATCCACTGAAGCGGCAATGCGTTCAAATTTGGCAGGCATGTTCAGTTGGACGTTTAGACGCGCGCTAAGAAAGGATTTCAAAAACTTTTCAAGGATACGCCAAATATTTAAGTTTTTCTATAGTTTTCTCAATTTTTTCGAGAATCGGTAGAAAATGTTGATATTTGGTAGGTAGGTTCAGATAAGGTCTAGAAATGTTGTGTTGAAATATTTTTGAATTCCGTTCAAGATTACGCCAGTAATCAGGTTTTTCAAAATTGTAGATGTATTGCGGGTTGCATATCTTTCGCCTTGATACGACCAATCCTTACTGTAAATTCAATGGTTCAGCGAGATTATAGATGGAGTAATTTAGAAGGTATTGAATCAAGTTTCAAACTATGTCCGATATACTTCCCAAGGTTACGCTCAATATTAGCGTTTTACTATTTTCGGAATTTTCGGAGTTTTTCTTAGATTTTCCGAGAACAAATTGGCATAAAATGTTGAAATTAGGTAAACAGGTCCAGATTAGGTCAAGAAATGCTGTGTTCAATAAGATTTCGAATCCCTTCTGAACGGAATTTGCAGGCGAGCGAAGCGAGCCTGTTTTTTTCAGCTGACATTGGAAGAGGTTTTGCAGGCGAGCGAAGCGAGCCTGTTTGACTCACCTACATTGCCGATACTGGTGGGGGTCCAGGGGCGGAGCCCCCTGGCTAGGCGGAGAAGGCGAGCGAAGCGAGCCTGCCGGCTAGTTTTTAATATCTATATCATTTATCATCTTTCTTTATTATTTATAATTTTAGATCAAGAGCTCTGATTACTTCAGCCTGGTACTTATTACACATATAATCCAATAAACCTACTATGTCCCTTTTTATAGCTGAGAGAAAAAAAGCTGGGCGGTTTCGTCTGTCTTTGTACGTGATGTAACCTACTTGCAACTAAAATATAGAGCATCTATTGTCTGTTTTGATTTCAAAAACTTTATAGATAAATCTACTACGAATATAGGAATAGCTCAATGACATAGTCGAATTGACAACATCAGCTGTTGGACGCACAAGGAGCAGATGAAACCGCCTATTTTTGACGTTAGCTTTAACCATGTTTATAGCACTGTTTGGCCTATATTATTGGCTCTAAGAATTTAAGGAATTACGAATAATATTATAGAGAACATTATATTGACTGATTTCATATAATTTCATCTGAAAAGATTTGGATAATATAATGATAATTTGTTGATAAAGGATAGATAGTATTGAGCTAGAGTAGAATGCATGGAAGTAGTCTAATGGAAACTGGAATAGCAGAGTCCTCCCATACCTTCCCACACCAGTAGACGTTACCAATTCTTCAGGTATAATATGAAAATATAATTATTATTATATTGATTTTCCATTCATAACCAACTTGTTCGAGAACGTTGTCATTATTATCAAATCTCATTAGGCTATTTTCGTGTATTCTACTCTAGCTTTTGATTCCTGACATAATACTCGATGGAGCCTCATTTCTTCGAAAATAATTTGCTTTATAACATTATTTAAATAATATTATCGAATCACTATACTTTGGAAGTTTGTTTTGGAAGTGTACTTTTTGGAAGTTTGGAAAATTTTTTCTCACATGATGATGCAAAGCTCATACTGATAAATTCAATACATTCATTTTACAGAGATATATTGATATCTAGTCTAATTTTCTTAATGATTTCCCATTCTCCGAATAAATTC
This sequence comes from Sogatella furcifera, assembly GCA_017141385.1. NCBI lineage: Eukaryota > Metazoa > Arthropoda > Insecta > Hemiptera > Delphacidae > Sogatella > Sogatella furcifera. Next base: position 3,721,774 of record CM029548.1, on the reverse strand, counting down.
TGATTGAAACTTTCATTTCTCAAAAATTTTTATCATTATATACAAATACACTTTCATTAATAAATTATCTTCCACGTTCTCATTTCTTCAATAATGAAGTTATGCAGCTCTTATTTGATTAGTATTATAATTTATTTTATTTATAATTATTTCATTTATAATTTATTATATTTTATTAGTATTATCTTATTTGATTAGTATTACACAGGTAGATAAATAATTGAACGTTTATTGCTAATAAAATATATTTTTTACAAACTTTAATAACGATACATTGAAAACTTCGTCAAAAAACTTATGATACTTTTCAAAATCATAGCTATGAACAAACTAGTTTAAACGATAAAAAACAAAATCAAGGTAAAGCAGAAGTAATATATTATTGTCTTCATTAATAAATATCTGAAAATAAAAACTTTGTACATTTTTCATTTTCTTAAATAAACGTTACCGTTCATGAGTTTTATGAACCATAAAACGATAACACTACTGTATTTACAAAATTTACAAAAACGAGATTATTAAGAGAAAATGGTAATCTATATTATGATTCTTGTTGTAATATTGACTAGTGCAAGTTTAGCACTTTTTACTATATACTTTATTGGACCAGTCCAATATTTTCAGCGCGGCTGATGTTTTTGAAAAAGTCTGATCTGGTAACAAAGTGTTCTCGAAATAATTAATTATTCAAATATTATTATCCAAAATACAATATAAAAATTGAGGCTGGGAACGTTTTACTTGACTAAGGTATTATTTATTCCTCATAACATTTCGGTATCCTTCATTTATTGAACACAAAATCAGTCATTATTATTATTCCTTGCCTTACAGAAATATGAGAGTTTAACAACAATTCAAGTGATACACAGAACAGTACATAAAACTATTCACGAGAACAAATTTCTCTGATTGATTGAAGGTTTATTATAATAATGTAAGCCCTATTAATACTTTATTACAGTAATAACGAAACAGTTTTGTTTGTAAAATATCTTATTGTAACACATTTCCATTCTGATTTTTCTTGAGTTTGCTTAAGTAAGTGTTCATTATCAACAAAAATGCATAGGAAATATGTAGCGAGTGACATTACATCCTTTTGAAATGAAATTCTGATTTTATTTCTATGATTAATCGGTTAACTAGGCAGAAAATTCTTTACTATTTCAATAAACTCGAAATTAGGTGTATTTCTATCATTGGAATAAATATTAAAAGCGAAATTCAAACTTATGAAAACTATCAAACTTTCTGGAATGTTCAACTGTGTATGAGAAACAATTTTTACATCAGAATTGATTTATTATTGTAAAATTTCACAGTGGAATGTAAAATATTGAGTTTTTTTAGAACAAAGGAAGTAGAAAACAGAAAATCTCCGTTAGAAAACAAATACTTGGATGTTTAAATTTCACAGCCAATTCAATAAACACCAATACATCCAAAAGTTCAACTTTTTAGAATATTTCTTTCTCATAAAATTATATAAATAACAACAAATTAGATTCCCATTTTTCTATGAAAATTCAACACTCGGTTCCTGAACATTGTTCCTACTCTACCACAACAAATTCAATCACAGAATCATTTCTCTTGCATTATTTTATCTATTTTATTAATACAATTTCTTATAAAAACAGTAAAAAATATCCTCGTATAATATTCTAACCCTACACGTTGTTCCAAGCTCAAACGCTCACTACTGAGCTCATTTTGTAGAATTCTACAGAATTTTTTCAAAAAAAATTCTAGAAAAGACAGTGGATGAAGAACAATATTGGTAACTTGGTAAATATAAAAATGGTATAAGGTCACTTAGAATCTAGAAGCTCTTGTGGTGTTTGGTCCAGGTACCACATTCCTGACAATAGTCAATTTCATTCTAAATTCTATTATTCTTATTCTATCGCATTTTCAAATTAAATCTAAAACAAAAATTGAGTCAAAAACTTGAGTCAATATTTCAAAGTGAACCTGCTTCAACTCCCTACCTACGCGTTCAAAGTATACACTGATCATTCTTTCATTCTATGTTATCATAGAAAATAGTATTTGTGTTTTCTCTATGTTCATTATAAAAATTGTAAATAAAGTCTAGTCCCCAAGTCGATTGTCTTTATTTCCCTCTATTTTCCAAACATTTTGTTGATATTTTGAAAACTGGAGATCAAACAGTTTAAACACATTCTTGTAATATCTTCTCGAGCAGAGGACAGCTACCGTATTTTTTTATAACTTAGAATATTAACAGTTCATGAGAGTTCATAAACTTAGATTCACTAGCTTGTATTTCTTTTTTTACAGGTTTTGTGGATAAAACAACTTCTAGAAGGATCTAGAAGGATAGGCCTCTACAGCAGATTCTAGAAATGTTTACTGTGTTGTCGAAGTTGAATAATTCAATGTTTTCAAGTATATCTTAGTTAATATACATACATATCTATGACTTCTCAACAAATCATCAGTAATTCAAACATGATACCAGTTTATAAGGTTACTATTGCCACTTTTCCTCTAATTAGGTGAATATTATTAATATTTAATAATTGGATCTTGAATGCTTGATGAGTGAGACTTATTATGAACTCAATTATAAATGATTCTTAGTGAATAATTCACTAATATCACGTATATCATCAAAAAAATTATTGTTTATGATGATATACGAACAATATTGTATAAATTGTATTGTATTGAATATATATAACAATATTGTTTGATATACGAACAAAGATATGAATCACCAACAAAATTATCAGTGAGCAGAATTATTAAAAAATTGATTTTTCACTAATTTATTGAATGATAGTTGGCTATAGAAGAGTTGAGTGTCAAGTTTATATATCAAGGACCCATTAATCGTTGAAGATACACAGTCACTGAAACTAGATGATATAGTCAACATCAGTACATCATACAGAGAATAGAGATAAATAAAATTTATTCAAATAACAGTCAACAATTATTGCATCTGGGAGATTCTGTATAGATTATTTGAAATATTTTGGGAGTTAATGGAATAGGAACTCTCATTCTTATCGTATGGGAGCCTCAACGTCCACTTTTCCTACTAAGAATTATATTTTGTAATACAAACGTAACTATAATATTATAAGAGACTTTTTCAACTTGTATTTTACAGTGATTTCAAATGGTGTTAATTACCCCATTTTTATCAAAAAGTTAACAAATCTATTTCAAGTAGAGTAGCTGTCCTGCTTTAACACCTACCCTTAGTGCAATCCCATCTTCCCACACGAAATATTCTAGAATGCTCCATCAACATAAATCGATATAATACTCAATCGATATAATATTCCTCGAATATGAATCGACTCTCGCTTGCAGGGTTTTGACTAGCTGCTTGGCCCAGAGAGAAGCGTCCTTCAACATCCTTCATCAAGTATCCTGCGCCTCATCCTCATCCTTCGGGAAGGACGATCCCAAACTCGACGTAGACGAACGTGACGAAAAGTGATCTTTGTCGCTGCGCGCATCCGCGTCGTCCCCGACAAAACTGGACGGATAGTTGCTCTGCCTTCCCGGCGGCATTAGACTTCTCTGCAGTAGGTTACGTCCACCGTCTGCGCTCACTTTACCCATGAACGAGCGTATCTCCTCGAAATAGGAATCGTCGCCTCCGGTTACGCCTCCGCGACGTAACACCGACGTAACCGGGCCGCGTTCGTCCAGGATCGTGGGACCGTCGGCCTCGTGTTTCTTCAGGTGACGGTCGAGGTTCGTCTGTTGGCCGAAACATCTTTCACATAACGGACATTTGAACGGTTTCTCCTTGTTGTGAATATTTCTCACATGACGTTGTAAATTTGACGAGATACTGAACGATCTTTCGCAGTACTTGCATTTATAGGGCTGTTCGCCCGTGTGCGTGCGTAGATGTCTTGTTAGATTCGCTGAGCGAGGGAAAACTTTTCCGCAAAACTTACATGCGTACCTATCTTTCGCCTTATTGGGGGTAGTTGGTGGTTGATCGTTGTTGTTATTGTTGAAGTTTTTAATTTGTCGAGGGTAGGAAGGTGGGGTAGGGGGTAGTGGAGGGTGTCCGTTCAACAGGAAGGGGTGGTAGCTGTTGCGATCGGTAGGGTAGGCCGGTGGACTTGTTGAGGGGTAGTGTAATGGTAACCGTGGGACTTTATCTCCGCCCCTGTACATTGCTTCCAGCACGATGGGGTGGGGGAATATGACAGGGGGGTAGTGGTTGAGGGCGGTGCGTTTGGGGCTCAAATCGTCGCCGCACCCGCCTCCGTCGTCGGAGGAGCGTTTGTGAGGAGAGGGGGTGGCGTCGAGACGCTGATCGGGGGAGGGGGATCGTAAAATCAGAT